>VSDK01024538.1:53102-100793 GCA_009767595.1 Symbiodinium kawagutii
GCCAGAAGGTGCGCTGGCCCACCAGCGCCTTGACTGGGGCCTGTGCATGAGCGCTCGCGCCCAAGATTTTTTTCCAAACAAAATGCCTATTAGGGTTCTAGTGGGCTTTTAAAAGTTGGACCTTGTCACAGCATGATTTGGCGCGGCCCATGTTGTCACCAGCCATGTCCCCCACTAAGTCTGTTTCCCGCTACGTTTGCCATCTTACCCTGCTTTGTTTCCCATTCTTCTGTGACATTTTGTTACTACATGGACCTGGTCTTGTCCCTCGCTTTTCCGCCCCGTTTGTCGCTCACTTTGTCTCCAACGGTGTTTCCGGCTAGGACCCCCGCCCCTTTGTGAGGCCTTGTAAGGGCTTGAATCTGGTTTTGTGGCCCGCTGTGCTTCCCACTTTGTCTCCCGCTTTGTCTTTCACTTCTCTGGGGGGTCTTGTCACGGCGCTTCAAGCTGCGCCAGCCAGCTGGAACCTGAGATGCAACACTTGGATGGGGGGAGTGGCTCTTTCGTACACCAAGAGCAACCTTCTTTGACATGGCCGACCCAATCCTTGCGTGAAGCATTGGCAATATCGGCGCTTGATGCCAGGGGTGCGTGTGCACATACTGCTTGCAGTAACCAATGGGCAAACACATGTAAGTCCAAGGAACCATCAACAACTTGGTCAAAAGCCACTTCTTGCCAAGCCTGGTATGGGGGCTTGAGACCAAGAATGTAAAGAAATGCATTGGTGTTGAGGAAGTGGGATCCAAGCTCCAAATAATTAAGCCTAGTTGACGAATCACACAGAAACCTTCATGTAAAGTATTCGCATTGACCGCTGCTATACTTCATCTTGGATGTCTCCTTGAGCGGGTTTCCTACGCCAGGGATGTGTTGAGAAGTTGAAGGCAAATGGAAGCAATGAATGGAATGGACATGTATTTAATTCGCCATTATATGTAATGTAATTTCATGAGCGTTGATTTCGTGGTTATTTTCAATGTTTTTCCCATATAGAGGGTTTCCTTATTTGCTCGCGCGCTCAGAATGATAGAGAATAGACGGGCCTTAAGGACTTCACCGCTGCCAGTGTCCCAACCGTGGGCGCAGCTCGGGGCCTCCTGGCCGGGGAAATGACAGTAGTTGGGGAAATTGGGGGCAGTTGAGTTGCTCAGGCTGAGGCGCCGTGATCGACATTGAAATAATTGTAAAATGGCCCAATGCCTGTTGAAGCCAAAGCTGGTCCACAGCAGCGTGTAAGAACAAAAGCGAGACCAGTGGTGAATGGGTAGGTATTAGCGTTGGCCTTTTGATTATTTTCCAGGTGGCACATGCGCAGTATCACCCCGCCGCAACACCGCCAAGGCACGCACGCCCACACATCGCCACAAAAATTGCAGGGGTGCAGATTCAGGAATTGAGTTCGGAGTAGAACCTGATTCAGTAAACTTGTCGCGTGCTGTTGCGTCCATTTGGGCTGGGTGCAATGATGCTAGGGGACGTTATGATGTGGAAAGATGAGTTTGCAATGACAGGTGTAGACAGCTCATGTGTTTCGGAGGATGCATTTCCGCAAGGTTCAGCGCATTCCGGGGTACATTTTTCAGCAAATCAGGTTCCTTTTGATGCTTCTTTGAAGTTGTAAAACTGTAGGCAGGGGCAGCCGCCTTTTTTTGGGCAGCAACAAGTGGGGGAGTCCGTGTAACATCTGAAGAGCTTCAGAGGGTCGGTTGCAAAAACCAAGGTTACGCTCGCAGCTCCAGGATTCGCTTAAATTTGCCTTAATAGCTTGCAAGGCCACAATGCTTAAACGCAACCATTACGAAGGAACACGTGCGGTACCAGCTATTGCAGGTAGAAAAGAAATATACATACGTATGCAGATTAAAAGTATACATTCATATTTAGGTATTTTTGCGCGTTTGTTTTTTTCCCAAACCATTCACGCTAGCCGAGTTCCGTATTTCCGGCGCAGCCAAAGTGCCTGAGCCGAGACCCCCTGGGAATACAGCTAGGGACCCACCTCGTGACCGTTGTATAGCGAAATTTTTTCCGTCAGGTAAATGGGTGGAAGCACTGTAGAAACACAACAAAAGAAAGAATGCATGAACCCAAAAGAAAGGAAAACCATTATAATCAAAATCTCGTGTGTTGGGGAACGTGTGATTTTGAGGCCCGCCCAGTGGCCCTTTTCGGGTCTCTCGGGTCAGCTCACCCAGCTTAAAGAAAAGTGGTTTGTTCATACCTGGTGGTATCTTCCAACCATTCTGGTTCATTATGAAGAGAAAAAACGAACATTTTTTGAAGCACAAGGTTGCTTCGGACAAACCCAAATAATGTGCGATCATCATTACAAGTATATATGGTCGCTATACGTCATGATAAATAAATACACTTAAATGTTTCAATTACAAATTAAAAAAAAATCATTGCTTATCACATAAGATTCGCTTCACCCATATTATTGGTCTCACGTAAATAGTTTCCGTGTGATTCCGTGTTGCACTTAGATGCCGGTGTTCAAGCCGGTGGTTAGTCATTGTAGTAATCATGACATAATATAACCTTGATAGCAGTTAACCAATCTAGACACGCATAGAATTTATGATCTATTTGTTGCACCCATCTTAAAACGCCATTCTGCAGAGTCTTGTTGATAGGATCTATTGGGTTCAGCCGTCATTGCCTCAAGAATTAAACAGACCTCAACTCACCAATGGTTTTCACAATGCACACGCTGTTCATTGTGAAGGAATTGGGATGGAGAGTTTCTGGACTGCACAAAGGCGGTGGTTGTGGCGGCGTGGTCTCACTGAGGCTGTAACGGTTGGTGAACGACATCGCTACGGTATACCCGCTGTGGGTATTTGAATACCACATGTTCAACCAACATGCGCCCATGGTTCATGGTGGTCCATGATTGAGAATGGGTGATAAGAACCAGCACATATTTTTGATCGCGTTTTGATGATTGTTTCTTTTGTCAACTCATGCAAATTGGGATAATGCCAATGTTGTCAAACTGACCAGCACATTTTTCGGAGTGACGCATGCCAACCAGCATTGCTTTTGCTTTTATCTTGGTCACTGCGATGGCAGACGCCTGCGCGGAGAGCCAGCAACATCTTCGAGTCCGCCCATGGGAGATCCGGCATCTTCGATACGGTTGTCCCAAACCATACGGCCGGAGAATCATTCCTCAATTGGTGAACGTAACCATGGAGACTGCAACAACCATGCTACTGTGAGACCGTTTCGGTGGCTGAGCCAACCATCCAAGCACGGATTTTCGTTTACTCGGTAGCCTGTCACAACTGGGAAATGTATCGCCATGGTGAGTTGCACCCGAACTAAGGATCTGACCATCTAAGATAGGTTACCATGCAAGCTACTTGGATGTACACCCCCACGTAGTAAGTGGTCACAATTCATGGTTTCTAGGGGTTATAATCTAACTGCTAGTTCTTATAACCATGGTTCTAACCGGAGGTGCACATCCAAGTGCCATGTATGTTGGAAAACCGCCATGCAGCTATGGTTCTGGTCGCCGTTCATTCTTACAGCGATCAACTGTTTTCCCATGACCATCACATCTTGATAGCTCACTCCCAAGCATCATGACAACCATTCCATACCACGGCAACCACAGCAACCATCGTTAATCATAATCATAAGAACCTACAGACCAGAACAGCCATCACCAAAACCAAGCTTCACATGGATGTTTTCCCCAGTCATCATCCAGTTTCTTAACCATTTGTAGCAATAATCCAGCCCGTTCACTTGGGGGGGTACCCCCAGCTATTGAGAAATCACCACATACTAGTTGCTTAACCATTCTTGTTGGTGATTCTCCCCTATGAATCCCTAAAAAATGAACATGTTGGACGGCCGTTTTTTTCGGTTCAAGGTGCCACAGCGACCCCCCAAATCCATCCACCACCGATTTGTCCTTCGCGGCATCATGGGCAGTGGAGCCAGCAGCGGAAGTCGCCGCCAGATGCAGCCGCGCCCCATTCAGATGGTGCCCCGGCGCACCGAAACGACTGGGCATGGTGAATAGTGGGACCTCCAGTTATCATCCAATATTGACCATTTACATGTATATAAATGAATATGTGTTTTCATTATATATACAGATTTATTTATTTACGTATTTATTTTTTGTTTATCTATTTATTTGTTTATTTATCTATTTTTTAGGTAATAAACGATCCATACCTTTGGGGGTTCAGTTTGGCTTGAGAAATCCCTATATTGATCAACCGTGTAATGACCAACATGGCTGGTTGTTGGTGACCAGTTGTATGGTGGTAAATCACCGGCTATTTGTCGGACTGGCGGTGGTTTATGGATCTATTGATCTCCGATTCACATCTACCATCAACCAGCGGTACATCGCCCAAAGGGGGAACAAATACTCCGTTCACCACCAGCGATCCAATGATACTTGAGAAGGGGCTTGGTTTTTTGAAAATTTCACTGGAGCTCCTCTTATATTAGGTTCAATGGTTAAAACATGGTGGATTAGCAAGAAATGATTAACGTTCAATATTGATTGATTATTGGTAAGATTGGCAATGCTCATCTACAGGGTACAGCATCAAACCGAAGATTCGCAGGAAATCATCAATGAGAGGTCAAATGTTTGACATTTGACATGTTTCATTTCCTTGTAAGAAGCCTCGTTCCAGGTAGGTGGGTGCCGTAATCAGTCTCCAACATAGTTAAGATGTGGCAACTGTTGTTGTAAGTATTCGTTATTCCCAATTATCATGATTCGACATGTGTATAGATTTTGCTAATTTTATTAGTCAAGATGCCAATCATTAGTTTTGCAGCCATATGGCTAGTCTCAAGCATACCATGGGGTTGGTGCATCGTTATCGGCTTTATGATCACATTCTCCCTTTGGTAAACTCTACTGGAGTTAAACATGACCATTTTCAATAGGTAAACCAAATATACATAGTTGAGATGTTTGATGTAACCAGAGCAATGTTGAACAGTAGTTGATACATTATTCCCTTATTCTTCGCTACATGATTCGTATCGACCCTTACCATTTGTAACTTTGGATCAGTCACTCAGCCTCCAATGAATAACAATTATCATACCACTAAGCATCGGTAGCCATCATTTGACCATCACTGAGCACAATTCACCAATGATCAATAGCCATCATTTGACCATCACTGAGCACAATTCACCAATGATCAATAGCCATCATTTGACCATCACTGAGCACAATTCACCAATGATCAATAGCCATCATTTGACCATCACTGAGCACAATTCACCAATGATCAATAGCCATGATTAAATCATCACTAAGCACAATTCACCAATGATCAATAGCCATGATTAAATCATCACTAAGCAGCAAAATTGACCAATGATCAATAGCCATGATTAAATCATCACTAAGCAGCACAGTTCACCAATGATCAATAGCCATGATTACATGATCTCTAAGCAGCACAATTCACCAATGATCAATAGCCATGATTAAATAAGTACTAAGCAGCAACAATTCACTAGTTATCAATAGCCATCATTTAATCATCATTGGGTTGGTGGTTTTAAACATGTTTTATTTTCCCTATTAATCATGAACAAATGGTTGGTTGACAAGCATATTTTTCATAGGGGTTGAAATTAATCACCAAGCAGATCTGATTTGTGGACTGTTGATCGATTTGGCAATGGGTCAATATCAAATAGCAATAGTTGAAATCGCCAACCATCTACCCAACCATCTACCCAACCATCTACCCAACCATCCGTACCTAACCCAATCATCATGAAGTCATCTCCCCAAGCGCCCAAGAACCGCCACGGATGCGAAAGGGTGTCATGCCGTGCGGCCACGGAGCTGCTGCGCACATCAACCCCATGAATCTGAAAGGAGCACCTCGCTTGCAGGGAGGAGATCTCTTAAGAGCTGAGACGAATTGATCATAATTAAGCATCATTAAACAATCATCAGAGTTATTAAGCATTCCTACCTGCTCTTTGGAATTATAAGTTTCATTATAACCATAATTATAATCCATGTGCGATAACAATGATCATTAAACATCAGAGTCATGATTATAAGCATCATTGTTATCACACATGAAGTATAAGCATACATATTCCAGCCATTACAGAATAAACTACATCCATTGGTTGGTGGTTTCCAAGGTTATTTATTTTCCCTAGTAATCATTATCAAATGGTTGGTTGACAAGCATATTTTTCATAGGGGTTGAAACCACCAACCAGATTAAGGGTTGATGAAGGGTGGATTACTAGGTGATTTATGGGTGATTCCTGGGTGATTAGTGGGTGATTATTGGGTTAAGGTCGATGAATGGTGAATTTATGGTTGATCAATGGGAAATCGACGGTGATTTGATGGCTAAACATGGTCGATTTTATGTAACTGGCTCCAAACTACTGCTCGATACTGAGGAGGTACTCGTTTAACATGGTCACTAGTGAGTAGTTATCAAGCATCGTCATCACCAATCGCTACTAGTCACCACCATTACACCCACTACTAGCAATTATTGGCCACCAACAACCATTCATACTAGCTCAGTTCATCAAGAGTTGATCATGGTTCCAACGTCGACGTAGGTCACGATCTTTTTCATGCGCTAAAAGCGGACGCGCTTTTTCCGCAGGTCATTGGTTTGCCCATTGCAATTGTGTCAAATGCTAAGTGAGCAATCCATGCATCCCTTGATCGCGCATCTGCGCGCAGATGAGTCGCATAGTCGCTATGTAGCATAGGTTTATAGTTACAGGCTACAGGCCATGGCTGGTTGTGTCATTGCTGGTGAATAAGCTGATTCCTTTTCCCCGCAAATGAACCATCGCTGGTTGAAAAGACACCATTGCTGTTTGCAAACTTAGTAAGTGCTGCAGTCCCAGCTGGTGAAAAAGCATCGGGGCAGCTGCTACTTTCAATCATTTGGTAAATGATAATGATAAGCACATTCAGAGTTGCTTCATGATGATTGCTATGATTGCTGACAATGTAGGTTACCATTAACGTTGGTGAATGATGATGATGATTAGTTAACTACCTACCAGTATCAGTAATAATGGGTTTCAGTAATCATGAATAGCTACCAGTATAGATTATTTAACATTAAGACACTACCATTTACCATTAACAACCATGAATAAGCTACCAGGTACCATTAGTAGCTGGTGAATAAACTGGTTTCTAAGCTGCTTGAGCCATGAAGCCTCGCCAATCTTCGCTGCTCAGTTTTCGATGCGGTCGAACTCGTCGAAAAATTCCAAACGCTCGACGGTGCCTGGGTGACGCCGTGACAGGAACCACGGTGGTTGCTTCGTTGGTTTGTTGCGTGGTGAAAGCACTGTTGTGGTTTGTCCTGGCATGAGTATGTTTTTGGCTTTTTCCAGGATGTATCACAAGATGTACTACAAGGTGTGCCCCTAACCAGCTATAAGTTGGCTTATAACTAGGGTAGCTACCAGTTATGGTAGATAGAACTATAGCACTAGGATATCAACAAGAATCAAGGTTTCGTTGAGATGGGTGCCACAGCCAGGGCGTACGGCGTACGCCCCAGCCGGTCGTTTTACCAGAAGGGTGGGCCTATTTAAATACTTGGGTATCCTAAAAACATTAGCACACCATGTTCTATTCCACAAAAGAATGGTCAATCTCCATCATATGGTGGTCAATGAAAGGGAACTAGTATCAACTAGTCAATTTGGTTGAGAATTCATCATCGGATCCAATATTAACCATTTGATGGATCACTTTGAGGATGGTTGGGACCTGACATCTCGAGGTTGCAGGTATCCAACATTACAACAGAGTCTCTGGGGACACATTACAAAGTAAACTCAGCTGGTTATCTCACTCAGCCGCCAAGGAGCATTGCCTGGTCACAAAAGTGAAACGATCCAAACACAGTTCTCGCACCATTCAGCTGCAGATCGAATGGTTCTCAAAACTGTTACTTTCAGACAGACGCCATTATCATGCTTGGTCACGGAGCCAGGCTTGGAAGCAAGACAAAGGTTAATTTTTAGGTGAATGGCAGTGCCCCTGGTTCCCCTATCATTAAGCATTGTTTTCCCTATGATTGTTGGTTATTATCCCCCAGTATTGGTTGGTTGACTGCTTGACCCAGCTCGCAAAATGTAGGACATAAAAAATACATTGAGTATCTGGCATTTTGGATGGTCAGTAGCTGCATTGAATGCTGGACCCCAGGAGCGATCTCATGGAAGAACTCAGGCGGTGTCCAGCAGAAGTGCGTCAAAGAAGTCCTCAGGCGGAGCTGGGGGTTGGAAGGGAGCTGGGCCAAGGAGCTGTTGGGGTACCCCGTGCTATCCCTTTAAAGGAGGAGCGAGGCCGCCCCCAGGACTGGCCCAACCAGATGGTAGTAGACCAAAACATCCTTTATATTATACTACTGTAACAAGATATAACAAGCATCAAAATGATTAAAACGCATCAAATAGGTTTTTCATCATTTTGATTAACCCATTTTGGTTTCCTATGATGGTTTACTCAAGTCATAGGGGTACCCCTAAAACGTCCAGTTTGTTTACCAATGAGAATGATAAGGGTACTCCTATGACTTGGTGTTCCCCTGTTTTGAGGAACACCCACATTGATCCCACGGTTCCAGCTGGCTCATCGCGGTATGTCTTGGAGACCCAGGCTTATATAACGTGGGAGCGTTGGAAGCAAGCATGATGATGGTCATTGGTCGTTCCAACAGGACATGAACCATGAAATTTCAGCACTGTTGTCGGTACATGGCTGTGGGTCGATATGAACCATCAATAGTGGGTCAATATGAACCATCAGTATGAATCATCAGGAGTATCTAATTTCTCTCTCTGTATATACATATATATATATATATATACATATATTTGATATATCACATTACATTAATTTATGTGTATATACATACGGAGAGAATACGTTTGATTGCGGGGGGTGTTCGCATGAATCTATTGTTTTTTTTTCTGTGATCAGCTTGGTACTGGGCAGCTGAGAAGCCGCCAGAACCTGAGCAGAACTCCAAATCGGTAGTAAATCACGTCATTGAATCGCATATAATTGCCTGTAATTGTTCAGAGTGGTTTTCATGGTTCAGAACCAATGTCAGTGGTAAATAGCCATGTGGAACATGATGCCTATGTTGACGGTACACGGTGGGTTCCCCTAGTTATCGCTTGGTTCATAAGCCATTGAAATATGGTTGGATCTAGCATAAATAGTACCCCCCTGGTTACAAGCTGATTAATAATTAATAAGCCATTTAGCTATATTGTAATTATATCTACTATAACTTGTAGTTACCCTAGTCATAAACCAATTTAGCAAACGATTGGGAGCCCCACTTAGCTGCGATCATGCGACCGTGTTGTTCGACCCCGGGCTGTTCGCTCCAGGAACCGCTGAGAGACCCAGCAGAGACTGCTCTTTGGCTGTGGGTTGAGCCAGGGGATTTCTCGCCATGGGGACCCCCTCGAAAATGGATGGTTTAGTACTACCTGAGGTAGCACCAGCCTGGTTGATGCTTGGTTTTATAGTGGTTGATGCCGGCTATATAACCAACCAAGTGCTGTTTATAATCATGGGTATCCCGTGTTATAGTGGCCGTAGCACCATAAATAATGGTTGATAACAAGGAAATATGGTGTTTTCTTTTAGGGAAACCATGATTTTCTATAGTTAACTATGGTAATAATGGTTAATACTAGTTGGTTGGATGGTTGAGGTTTTATTTTTTAAGGAGGTACCATGAATAATGGGAAAATAGGGGAACATAACCCACCAACTTATTCTTGAAGAACTACTCGTTGGTGGTTTTAAACATGTTTTTTTACTAGCAACTAGTAACACATGGTTGGTTGACTAATATTGTTTGTAGGGGTTGAAACCACCAACCAGTGGATGGTTTATTAATATCAATCTGGGTTTCTCGAAATAGGGACCCCGGAAAGTGTTCGGTTTATTACTATAGATGGTCAATAAACTGGATGATTTGGAGGTACCCCTATTTTGAGAACCCCCCAGAGGGTAATATTCTGGCTGGGGGTTTGGACGGAGTTGAGGAGCCAGGGGTATCCCGAGCTGGCCCTTTAAAGAAGGAGAGATTTGGAGCTACCAGGAGTGGTTTGACCGCATGATTTATGACTATAAATGTTAGATATGATGACAAACAATATAGATGCGTTATTGGCTATTAGATAGATGTTATTGGAGATATTGTTAACAATCAAGAATACAGCTTCACATCCATCCACTGTGGAAGTATTAGCCATGATCAACCATCCATTTCTCAAAATGATCATCCAGTAGTAACTATGTTACATCTATAGTAAAAGAGGATGATTTGGGGGTACCCCTATCTTAATAAACTACCAGTGTAATTGTCAATGATGGTTCACAGTTCAATGGGCAACACCAACAATATTAGGAAATGAAATTATCAGTGGTGGCTAATGATGAGAAATCCAGTTGTTACTGTAGTATGACGAGTAGCATATTTCTGGCCAGTTCATTCCTAGTTAAGCATTCATAATAGTATCAACAAGCATTGGTAGTGATAAGCATGATCAATTGACCATTATGAAAATTATTAATGACCATCATTATTGGTTAAGCATTAATTGCCTATTTCTAATCACTAGCGTCAATACTGAGTAAACCCCTCAGTTGAACCACAAATAGCTGAACTAATCTACCATCAAAACTGCTGAGTTACTAAACAACCGATCTTGTGTTGTACGCTTTAGTGCTTGAAATACTGAACATACTACGGACATGTCGTGGATTTTTGGTTGATATCTGGTTTATCATGATTAATAGGTGGTTTGTAGATATTTGCTAGACATTAGTTGATATCAATCGATTAATGGTAGGCAAAGAAGCTGGCTGATCAAGGATGAATAAGGGTCCCTGGGGACCTACTGTGATGCGAGATGGCCTCGACTTTGGGACACATACAGCGTACCCTATGGAGGTGTGGACAACAGTTCTAAATGATGAAAAGTGTCAAAGGCACAGATATTTGATATCAAACTAGTATCTAAGGAACCAATTAGCTTCAAGCTTGGTAAATTATCAAACCAGTTTACGTATCAAAGAACTTATTATCACAAGTTCTAGTTAGTTTGATATGTGGTTCAAAATACTTGGGCTCAACCATGATGTATAAACAAAGTTATCATTTAAGAGCACATCAACCGGTTTTTGCCTGGCCCTAGCCTGTTTTGGTTCTGGTTGGTTATTGGTTCTGGTTGGTTGCTTACTATCCATTGGTTCAGTTTACTTGCTAACTATCTGATTAAGTGAATAATTACTTACTATCTGGTTGGTTGCTTACTATCTGATTAAGTGAATAGTTACTCAGTTTACTTGCTAACTAGTTATCCTCGAGTCATTTGAGTCATTGCCTTGGCACTTCGCCGCCTTTTCGAGTGGATCGCCGCGCGGCGAGCCGAGGTACTCGGAAGAGTGTGAGTTTCGCATTGGCCGATGACGTGGTGTTCTTCGGGGTGGGGCAGTGGTGGGTGGTGGTGGTGATGGGGGTTGCTATTGGGAACCCAGAAGTTGCAGTGGGTTTATAGTGGCTAAAGATGGTTAATAAAGGGTGAAAACTGAGGGTACCACTATGACTTGAGAAACAGCCACTTAGCCAAGATCAATTTATGGGTTCAACCGATGGCATCATGCTTGCGACTTACGTCAGTATGGCTACTTAAGACATATTCCATCAACCTTCGCATAAGTAATCGGCAAATCAATAATGATCAATCAAGACATAGAAACCACTAATTAATGAACAATCGTCAGTTACTTTTCAACAATACTCAAGAATAATATAATATCAGGTATCATCAGTGGATAACAATTTACTGGTTTGCCATCAGAACGTCTAACAATGGCAAACCACGTATATTGCTTTGAGTCTTAGCATTGCTGGTTACGGTCATTCCTCCTAGTCATCGTCATGAAGAATCGCTACAGTAGGAATAACGACCCCATTGTGAATTGCCTGGTTTGGCTATCAATCGCCATGCCTTGCCATTGCTCTTCTGGTTAAGATTGCCCTGGTGGCTTCATAACGTCATCACAACTGGGGAAAAGTAGCTGTTCCACTGCCTCGACTTGCTGATGGGGACCACGCTAATCAGCATGGCCCCCCCTTGGTCACATTTGTTGCCACATTGAGCGTGACAATTGACCAGCAACCAATCATGGTTGCACATGTGTGCGGCTCGTTGTGTGCTTATGAGGATGGTTGATGATTTTTCATGATGGTGAATGGATGAGACTGGTGCCTCGTCCCTTGTGATCCAGCAAGGACAAAAGGCAGCCTGATGATAGTTTGACGCTTCGTCAGAATAAGTAAAACCGCTAGGCAACTATGAATCAACGGGGAATCTGCTGTCATGTATGATTAGCATTTTTTCTTCAGTGGCCCACATTGGCTAGGGTTGCCTGTGACTTCTCACCAACTTTTAAGATAAATCAACCAATACTATGTATATATGCATCGTTACATCCACCATGAACCAAGTGTTGATGGGTCGATGATAAATGTGATGAAGATTGAATGGCCATACAACAAGTTCACCCTCATTTGTTAGACCCGTGATTGCTTGATGTCGGCAGTGGTGGCAATACGCATCCCTGCCTGTTTGTACTCTCTCTACATCCCGAAGATTTAATTGCCAAATTGTAAAAAAAATGTCATTGTCTACTACAGAGTACGATGTTATTATCCACCATCACTTGACATTATCCACCAAGTAAGCATGGCTTGACTAAACAATCTTCTATCGTGATTAATCAATTGTTGTTCAATGATTCTCGGACACCATTTCTCGATCGCTACCATCGCTTCATGCATCGACGGAATCTTTTGTAGCACTGGGCGTCTGGCAACTAAATGATAGTGATCATGGTTATTACATGTTATTACTCATTTGTCACGCTCACTAACCAGAAATTGCATCTTTCGTGGGACGTCCCGTACTCTTATGCGCACAGCCTACTGATATGTGACTTTGGCAAATGCGTGTTTCTCAGGATAGAAATACCCACACTTATCATACTTTATAGAAACCATAAAGTCCAACCATCACTTATCAGATCTTTATTGAAGCCATCACACTATTATCGCTTACTTACCCTAAAGTGATGATCCAACCATCACTTCGGGGGTCCCCAGTCGCTGGGGTCGAAACCACCATGGCTTTACCAGTTGCGCCAGGCTACACGCAGCGACCAGCACACGACAGACTTTGACGTTGCCGACCAGGAAGGGGTTGCGCCAGCGAGAAACGCTGGTGAAGCAGCGCGGAATTTGGTTGCTACAGAGGGGTACCCCCTTCCGGGCCTCTTAACTTCGCTTAGTTCACTAGGGTACCATTTATGTAAACCAACTTCTAACGTTGGGGGGTACCACTCTGCAGTTGCCGATGGGAAGTGGTTTATGGTGGTTGATGGTGGTTAATGGTGGCTACTAGTGGTTGAAGAGAAGAGATAGCTACTAGTGATCATCATTTATCACGGAGAATCACAATTTTCATCATCAGTTGAAGAGCTATGATATATCACTGAAAATTGATGAGTGATGATTGGAAAATACTGACAATCACTAGTGGTCGATAGTGTTTTTTTTAATCAAGCATTGATTTATCACTATCAGCCATATTCTTAGTAAATGGTTGTATTTGATCAACCAGCAGCAGCTGTGGTTGAAAATGATTATTGCTAGGGGACAATTGGCAGCTGGACATCATCGTCAAACAATTAGGTGTCGTCTACTGGCTCCGTTCGTGATGGTTTATCATGCTTGTCGATCCTCAAAGACATAAAGCCAATTGAGAGTAGAAACCATGATGATGATGATGATGATGATGATGATGATGATGATGATGATGTTGATGATGATGATGATGATGTTGATGATGTTGATGATGAGGAGGAGGATGATGATGGTGATGGTGATGGTGATGGTGATGGTGATGGTGATGATGATGATGATGATGATGATGATGATGATGAAGGCAATGCTAGTAATCGGGTGAGGAGGGTAATGACATTGTGGCATTGTGGTTTCGAACACAATGGTTGCCACACAGTATCCAAGAATGGATAGGTACAGCGGGATTTATTTCTGGTTAAAATCCAACTACAAGCACTCTCGGCCATTAGAGCCTGTCTAGTTCCCATCATGAAGCGTTCATTCACCATTCTGTATCCATGAAATAATCACTGGTTGGTGGTTTTAAACAATTTTACTTTTCCTACTTTTCATTAGCAAATGGTTGGTTAACTAATATTTTTCATAGGGGTTGAAACCTCCAACCAGATCATCATTTCAGCAGATGACCATCAATCATCACAAAGTCCTGCACACAACTAGTTTTAACCATTCTGTGTTTGTGAACGTTCTGGGAGTTTATGCCCAACCGTCGTTGATACCTTGCTGATGTAGAGGTGGTATGCCACAGCCAAGTACAAGGTTAGTGGTGGTTATATAGTGGATTAGTGAACCTTGGATTAATCGCCGGTAATAGAGGTTGACCTAGGTTCATTGACCCTAGCGACCATGAATGTTGATCACTATGCACTCTTTGGTGATGTAGTTAATAGTGGTTGACATAGGTGAATCATTGTGATCATTATAGATATTGAACACTGAGAGTTGGTTGACTATTGGGGATGATGATATTTTTCAAAGGGGTTGAAACCGCCAAGCAGTATAGTTGGTTATGATCCCCAATCAATGATTATACAACATATATATATATATATATAGTTGGTTATAGTTCTGTTGGTTTAGTTGGTTGCTTTGTGTTTTGATTACTGTAATATTTTGCTAGTTTTCCCTGATAATCACTAGCAAATGCCTAGTTGAGCAAAAGTTTTCATAGGGGTTGAAACCACCAACCAGTGTAGTTGGTTATGATCCCCGATTATTTTTATAATTTGTTGATAACAAACAGTTGGTCAATTATTCGGGATTATTATATAGCTGGTTATTATCCCCAGTCAATAATTACTAGTGATCATTATCTGATAGTTGGTCAATCATTACTGATTAGCCTGCTATAATCCCCAGTCAATAATCATTATCAGACAGTTGGTCAATATTCTTTAACTCGCCATGCTTGACCTTTCACAGCCACCATTTTTCATCGATGCAGTTCAAGGTTTGCAGCTCGCTTCCCGTCGGCAACAGGAGAGTGAGTTGTTGAGCGACAGCGACAGCGGTAGCTTGGACGGTGCTGACACAGATTTGAGCTCCCTGTGTTGGCCTGGCCCTCCCGTAATTTTTCAAAGGCCAGGCATCATTTCACCATCATTTGGAGTAGATTTTGGATATGGTGATTTTCTATGATTAGTTATGATTAACGATTGTTTATAGTAGGGGACAAGGACCAAGAATAATGGTTAAGCAACTACTAGTTGGTGGTTTGATTGACATGTTGCTTATTTTCCCAAATGTATGAACAGCTATGGTTGGTTGGTTGGCTGGTTGACTTGCGCATATTTTTCATCGGGGTGGTTCAACCACCAAACACTCAGTGGTGATTGAACTTCTGAGTCACCATCTTTCCCCTGCCTTGTCAGCGCCTCCATTTCTGGAAGGGTTAGGGGAGTGTGGCTAGTCCCGTCATCATGGTAACCCAGGTGGTTGCAAGCACTTGCAAAGGTCGGAAGATTTTTGGACCGACAGCCAGTATATCTGTAATTAGTGGCGTGATCCACTCAATCACCGGTGATATCGTGCGTACAAGGTGTGCTTTGTATGTCACTAGCATTTTTCGTGTACCAAGCAAGTACTATCAGAGCATATCATAGTACTATATTGTGGGCTTGTTGTCCAAAACTAGGGACACCAAAAAATAGAGTAGCTACTTTGCACCCAACATGGTCAAAGAGTCAAGGAACCCATAAGATCCCATGCCGGAAGATGCAGTGTGGGCTGCTGGTCACATCCCAGCAGTGATGTAAATCGATGAGTCCAGGGTAGAGATTTCTACGCGCCCCGCAATGGATATCCATTGTCATATCATCGGCTGTTTTTGTGCGTAGAAACAATGACTGGCTGGTGGTTTGCTTGACATCTTTGATTTACCCTAGTGTTTATGAGCCAATGGTTGGTTGACAAGCATATTTTTTCACAGGGGTGGTTCAACCAACAACCAGAATATTATGCCGCTTTCTGCACGTCACAACACAGACTGGTCCAAGTTGTGAACGTGCATTGTGTTCTTGCGCGTGCTTTCCAGGGAGAACAGCCTTACGGAAACGTTCCTTTTGATTTGCTCAAGCCCCGGGGCTACACTCCATTGGCTTGTCAACCCCTGGGGTGCCATCAGTGGAAAGTACTTTGAGGTCCTTCTAAGTGACCCTGGCAAAGAGTTGGCACCCGTGAAATGAGAGTGGATACTTGTTTGAACCACCTCTTAAAAGTTTACCTAGTATGTGCGGTTGTAGGATACTTATGATTGCAAGAATGGTTGACAATAACCAACGGTTGACGGTTTCGAAAATGCAAAGTAAATATGAGTAAATCAGCTTTTACCGGGCATCACTGGCTGCAAATTGACTTACCATTTTGGTGACAGGAATACTAAACGTCAGCATCATAACTACCGTTTGATGATGCTAGATGATGGTTGTTGCTGGTTGACACAGAGTAGGGTCATCAGCTCGTTTTGTTGATTTTGATGGGCTACAAGTATTGCTTGATGTTCTTGTGCTTAGCCAGTGGCTGACACAGCATCAGAGGGTGATCACTCGTGGCAATGCGTTGTGCGAGTCTTGAATGGTTTGGTGGCCTATGAATGTTCATGGCCAGCAATAGATGTGTGACCTAAAGGATTGGAACTGTCAGAGTTTCATGGTTTGAAAATGGTCAGCAATAAATTCTGAGTCAATTGGCCATCATGAGATACAAATAGAACATATATCATATATCCATATATAGATATGAAGTTAATCATGATGATGTAATGCATATAGGTATAGATACAACTCTGGTTGGTGGTTTGCTTGACATGTTTCTTCCCTTAGTACCAAAGTCATGATTGGTTGATTGACAAAGCTCCAGGAACCAATCAGGGGAGCGATGGTCGTTGTGATGGTCACCTCACCTGGAAGGCTCAACTTTTGACAGGGAAAACCAGGATCACCTTCATTATAGCTAGGATCATCGCCATGGGGACCCCCCCAAGAATGGATGGTTTAGTACTACTGGTTGGTGGCTTTAAAAAGGGAAACTATGATTTTCTATAGTTAACTGGGTGGATATTACAGCTATGCACTTAGCTGTTTAGCTTTTTTGGGTTTTGATTGATTCGCCATATAATCAATAAAAGTTAGACTTTTAGCAAGGGATCTAAAAGCCACCAAGCCATGATGGTTGAACGGTTCCCCTCTGGTTCACCAACCGCTAAACATCACCATTTTGGTAGGTAAGCCAGGAGATATTCCAAGAAACCAATTTAGTTTGCCAGAGTGCACTGATGGTCAATTGTGGTGGGTTATATTGGGATAATGGTGATGAATGATGGTTAATACTGATGACTAATGATATGGCTGTGGGTCAAAACCCTGTACTCCTGGTTCCCCCTGTTACCCATTGTCTTCCCTATTATTGTTGGGTATTGTCAGTCGCTATTGGTTGGTTAATATTGACCCATTGCCATATGGCAAATGATGATGCTCTTGCTGCTGCCGTCCTGATTGTTTCTCTGAGGAACGGCAGTGGTCGATGAACCGGTGCCACCGCCGCCACATCCATTCGCTCCGCAACATGAGGAAGTGCCAGAAGGCTTTTGAGGGAAATGCTGAGGATTCTTGAAGCTCCAAATGGGTTTGTCCATAATTGGTGGTGTCTACTAGGGGTCCACCATTCTTGGACAGACCCACGTTTTATCAAAATTTAAATGAGAGTTGCGAAGCTGAAGTCATGACAAGTCATGACAATCCACCGAACCTGGGAAGTGGAATTGCGCACAAGCCAAGCCTTTTGGGTAGATTTTGTGAAGGAATGATCAGGACCATGGCTGATGATGCAAGGCCAAACATTTTAGATAGCGGTTAATTATATCATTCATTTACATTTAAATAGATGAAAAATATATACATATATATATATTTAATATATATATATATATATATTTAATATATATATATATATATATTTAATATATATATATATTATATATATATATTTAATATATATTTATATTTACATACATACATACATACATACATACATACATACATACATACATACATACATACATACATACATACATACATACATACATACATACATTCATTCATACATACATACATACATAAATTTGCGTTTCTCACACTAGGGTATCCCTGAATCATTTTATTTTCACCATTTGTAGTAGTAAACCAACCATGACTTCAGGGTTGCCGGTTTTAAGAAACCTCCATATGTTTTAGATCACAAAGGCAGTAAGAATGGGAGCCATTCGGAAGGTCTTCCACAAACAGAATGGAGGCACAGGCACCGAAATCATCGACCAACTGAGCAGAACAACAAATTTCGACTGAGGATGCATTGAGTCCTGTGGCTGGTTTCATGCTAAAAATTAAAGAGAGTGGTACCCCCTTCGCCTGTTAACTTAGGTTGGTTCACAGCTGGGTAAGCATCATTTGTGGTAGATATTTCTATGACCGACTTGTAACTAGGGGGTACCACTCTGCAGAACAATGGAAATGGAGCAAGACCCCCTAATATGAAAAGTGGTGTTTTGCTCCAATTAACCATCACGGTTGGCCATTAATTAATCATTATGAAAATTGATGAATCATTATTAATCAGCACTAACCATTATTAATCAGTATTAATCACCAATTAAGCATCATGATTGGTCATGAATCAGTTGTACCAACCATCAATGAACATTCATTAATTCACAATCATTCATTGACGTATTTTGGCTATCATTTCATCATAAACTAATTGATTGTTAATCATCAACCAACTCATTGGTCATTTACCAGTAAAAAGCATGGGATCACTCGGATAGCTGAGCGTTTCAACATGGACTGAATGGTACAGTAGTTGAATTTGGGGGCATTGGATCGTTGACCGGCCGCTTGTGTTTAGAACCAACCAAGCACCGCTGGCATAGGACAATACAACCAGCCAGTCGTGAAGATGTACTACAACTGGGGGTTTCCAAACTTGGGAACCCCAAATAACGTTGGTTGATTGACCACCCAATGTGTGGAACCAACCCTGGTTTTGACACCATGTTGTTTTCACCATTTATAGTACTGCACGTTATCAATATTGGCTGATTTGGGGGGTAACCCTATTTTGAGAAACCACCCAACCAGTCCTATTTGTTTTCATCCTCATGATTTAGCTGGTGAACTAATACTAGAAATTAACGTAACTAGAGATAGATATCCAACAACTACTAGTATAGCATAACTATTAAGCTTGCTTGTCGAACTTGCAGGACTAGTGGATCACTTGTTCACCCATGATGTTTGCAGCCCCTCGTTGATCGAGCGGTTCTGGGATTGTCATGGCTTGAGAACTTGGAAGGCGAAGTGGACTTCGGGTGTTTCTCAAACTAGGGGCCCCCAGAAAATGGTTACTATCTTTATCCAGTAAAGCTATCTCTATCCAGTAAAGCTAGAAAATGATTATAAATGATTACTTATAGTAGGAGTTATCTTTATCCAGTAAAGCTAGAATTATGATATAATTATAGATTATTTATCATTATCCAGTAAAACTAGAAATGATTTCTATATATGTAACTATAAAGGATGATTGCAGACTATAAGTGATCACTATAAATGATTACTATAAAGGATGATAACTAGGGGTACCCCTGTAGCTTAAGAAGAAACGCCCATTCCTGCGAGGTCAGCGGGGTTGATATCAGGCATCCAATATATTTGTGCAAGACGTCAGTGTACTGGATGTGGAAAAAATAACCACATGGGGGTTTCTCAAAATAGGGAACCCCCCACAATGGTTGGTTGATTCCAATATGACTAATAAACTGGATGATTAATAGATGACTCATGACTTGGATGATTTAGGGGTAGTAACAAACCAACCATTTTCAGGGGTCCCCTATTTCAAGAAACCACCATGTGTCCACATGATGCATCCGGATACATCAGACGTATTGGGAGGTATGACATCCGTGCCCCTGAAACTCCCAGCAGCCTTCAGCACTCAGACTGGAAGATTCAAACCGGCCATGTAGTTGATTGCCGGAGGATTATGGTCATAATGTAGCTGGTACTTGTTAGTAATTATTGCTTATGGAAATCAATGGTCATTCCCTCCAACTCAATAGCTGGTAATCGCGCAAATGTTTTTCAGTACTAACAGCCGGACCATCCTGTCAGGATGTACAGAATAATCCCCATCATCAAACAAGTGACCAGGGTCTTGACCGGGTATCATTTCACATCATATTCTAACAAATCCATTATGTGTTTGGGAGCCAGGCCGATACAAGGTACTTGGCGTCGCTATGCCCTGTGTTTCTCGTCCAAACTCAATCGGAAACTTGTAGGTAAGCAAGCAGCCAGGCCTGTAGGTAAGCATCAACAGGATAGTGGGTCACTATGAGCCACACAATGACAACAGTGGTAGATTGGATGCCCCATATTGACCCCCTGCCGTTTGATGAACTGTCCAAGAACAGCAAGCATTCGGATCCTCGATTTGTGCCAAAAAACAGATTATCAACTCGTCTCAGTTTTCTCGCAGAAATTTGCCAGTGGAAATACCACCAACTTTTACATCGGTCATGTATGCAGATAGCATACTATTTTGCCAACATCACCAACTCCACTGATGCATTCTTTCAGATGGCAGATCTCAGTAGGTCTTGGGTCTATTTTCAGACATACTTTCAAAACCAGTCTTTGCAGTTGTCCATGGATTACGAAGCAGCAAATGTCATCAAAGCATGACAGTTTTCACTTACAGCGAAAGGCCATCAACCCGTCAAAGAGGGATTTTGATGCGAATGTATTATGGTGTGGATGACCAGCGCCCCGCTCTGTTGCTTCATGACCCGATCATCCAAACAGTTTGTAAACCCGCCGATGAGTATTCCCACTGCTGTGCAGAAACGCCGTGGATGTTCCGTTTGACATGTAACATCCATAGCTTGATCAAGCTTTAATCATGGTTAGTTCATTTTCACATTGCCCTTTTTTCGGGTGAACTAACCGTAACTAACCCTGATTCAACCAAGCCTGATTCCACCATGGCTCGTCAGTACCCTGCCGTCCATAGAGGCGAACGTCCAAGTATCAACCATTGTAAAACAAGGCACCTTCAGCCGGATAGATCCAATGCTGCGCTGACACCTTCAGTAGCAGTAGCAACTCGATGCCCATTTTCTGTGATTTGAAGGGAACCTGCTGGGTCAATGGCGATGTGTTGGCACGGTCCTGCGCATGCTCCAAAAGCTTCCATCATAGCGTCCATGATGGTTGATGGTTAGTGGTGAGGTCATGCGGTCATGCAGAATCCCTTTTTGCTTCGTTTTAATTGGATACTTAGGTGGTGTATTTTGTTTGTTGGATGTACTATCCAAAATATTTGTACAGTTTCAAATGTTCATTGTTAAGTACATTTAATGAGGATGTCATGATGTTACGTGTTTTTGTTTGATGTTGTTTGATGTGTAAATTGAGGTGATCAGATAATAGAAATGTTTAAGATAGTTAAAACACATAATCATCAATAAAATTATTGGATTGATTTATGATGCTAAACAATTTCTCAATGTGTGTTTTATTAACTAGTTTCTTTCACTTAACTATAGAACACATTTTTGATTTATTATGTATTTTGTATCATTACTTTGTGATTCTTTCTGATTCCTTCTTTGGATTTAAGATATCTATGGCAGTTTCTCAAAATAGGGGACCCCTAAATGGTTGGCTTAGTACTATAAATTGTTGATATTAGATGATCTTGGGGGTGACCCTATCTTACTAAACACCAATGTTTTTGATTTTAATGTAATACACAGGGCCGGATATCCAAAAAAAGTACTGAGAGCAATCCCGTTTACAAGAAATAAACATGTTGATCTGTATATTTTGAGTTGCAATTAGGAATTAGATTTCCATATATATATATATATACATTTCTATTGTTGAATGGAAGTGAATATGAATACATATACACGCATATCTAAGTATATCTACACATATATATTTGTATATATATATGTATATGTATATATATATATGTATATCTATATGTCCGATTATAATGTTTCCATTTCTGTTTATGGTTCTATTGTAATCGCCGAATGTTTTCTTGACGACTTGGTCCGCTCGCAAGTTTTTTTTGTTTGAGCTGAGAGTTCCCCCAAACAGGCACCGTAATTTTTTCACGAGGGTGAACAGAAGGTACTTTTTGGGGTGGTGGTACCCTTTTGGCTAACAATAGTACCAACCACTAGTAATTATAACCAAGAATATAATATAACTTAAACAACTACTAGCTGGTGGTTTGATTAGACAATTGACATTTTACTTTTTTCACTAGTAATTATTGTAATTATTATCAAATGGTTAGTTGACTTGCGCGTATAGGGGTTGAAACCACCAACCAGTTTTGATTTGTGTGATGATGCAGTCATATGGTGGTTTCTCAAGCTCGTGGGGACCCCAAAGAATGATTGGTTTATTGCAAATGCCTAAGAAACTGGATGATAACTAGGGGTACCCCTATGGCCTTTGGAAACCCCCAAATGGATATGGAAATAATCGAAACATCTCAAGTTCTAGAGTGGTTCACGATCCTTAGATGTTCATCCCCAGGGAGAATGATTGGTAACTTACGATGGTTAGTATCGGGGTTTATCCCATCAGAGTTTGGTTTCTCCAGTTGAAAAAGCTACAAGAAACCGCTGATAGATAGTAATGTGTATCACCTTCCACATATATTTGTTATCAACCAGGAATCAATAGTATTATCAACCGAATAACGTAAAGTATCGTCGACCAATGATATTTAAACCACCATGAATTATGAATCCATGAATTATGGATGTTTAGACCATCATCGGCTAGTCCATATATCATAGATTCTGGTGTTTAAACTTATGTTTTATGCTAAACCCATCACGGATGTTTAAACTATGGATGTTTAAACCATGATATATATATATATATAGATAGATATGTTTGCTGATTCTAAACCCATCATCGACTAGTCCATATATCCATGGTCACAACCACTAGTTCCAGCTCCCCCCCGATTCAACGAGCGTCATGATAGAGACTACAATTGGTGTAGCATGCCTTAGATAGGTCATTAACCAAAACTTAATATGACCATTATTAACCATAATATCATTTATCATAATGATGATATTTATTAAAGATAATATGATATTAGATAAGGATCTGATGATCATTAACCATCATTAACCATTTATTGAAGATTGAAGATAATATGATATTCTGCCATGATCATCAGATCCTTATGATTATTTGTTTTTTGTGTGTTTCACCAACCATGCATTTGGCGGTTATCGTTACAAGTGGTCATATATCCATATCAAACAAGCATTGGCTACTAGCAATCAATATCAATTAATTTCGAAACACAACTGATAATTTATTCTCGTTGCCATCAACAAATGTTTCAAATTACACATGGGCATGGAATAGTTTCAGATATGGTCGTGGCTCCATATTAACATTCCAAAGAAGCTGTAGACGTCGTGGAGATGAATATCCCAACAGCTCAAGTGGCAACAGATTTTGGGATGTTTACAAGTTCAGGGGTCCTTGACCCTAACCGCCCGATGATTCATGGCGTACCCCGAAGCCGTTGATCGGTGGTTTCCCATGACTTGGTGGGCTGTGCCAAGACCATCTCGACCATAAGCTCAGCCACTGGCCAATTGCCCAGTGAACGTTGGCTTCCAGCACAAAACCTTTGGTTTCGATGCTTTGGAAACGATGATTCTTGGTCACGGATCCATTCTTCAAGGTCTGATTTACAATCCCAGATTCTTTGGTGGTGATCTGATGATCTGTACATACTGTATAATTATACATAGTTTTCCGTGGTATTCAGTGATGGGAGGCAACAAATGGCCCGCCACCTTCACTCCAGTGATGTAAAACAAGAAGAAGGCTCCATCCAAGCAGTTTTCGATCGGGTGGTTTGAAACACTTTTATAGGGGATTGTGGTTCATGGAGTTTGAAAGGAAACCATGGGATTGTAGGAGTTCAGAGGGATGATCACCAGCAGTTTGATTGACATCTGTTATTTTCCCTGGCAACTACGAACAAATCATTGGTTGACCAGATATTTTTGAGCGGGGTGGTTCAACCACCAACCAATTTTGCCTCATCCAGGAGAGCGGGGTGATGAAGTTCAATCAGTCTATAGGAAGGAGTTATGTCACTAGTTATGGCTATTCGCCATCTAACTGGTGCAGGTCGCAGGTCATCATTTTTTTAGGTAGGGTAGCTTTATGTAGCGTCAGTGCACAGGTTTTCCACTGTTATTTCTGCCCGTATTGATGAGGTTGTTGCCCGGAACTAACGGTCCAGAGTCCAAAGGTTTTTCTCTGGACAGAAGGACTTAGATTGCTTAAACTTAAGTAAGCTTATTAAATCATGGCACACCGATGGGTTGGGGTATCCGGGAGCGATGTGTTTCTTTATAACTCCCATTGATGGATATACCATGGCCCCCCCCGAGTTGCGATTCCACCACGTTACGCAACTGGAAGCTCAGTTCACTGGGATTTTCTCAGCGAGCCAGTGAGCCTCTCTCCTCAGGAGGAGGCAGAGGGATCACTGTCACGCTGCTCCACTCGCCTCCTGGTGGCTTCAGTCGTTGAGGACAAGACACCGGAGAGGCGTTTTTCTCGGCCGCTGCGCAATGGCGCTCCGTGCGAAAAACTCCACCCTTAAAGGATGGTGCTGCGACGTCACAGGTATTTACCGCTGGTAGGTCACTAGGTCCGCAAGGAACGTGAATAGTTCGAATTTATGGAGAAACCCCAGTCAAACAGGTGATCTAATGATATGAAGTGAGTTGTTGTTCATTGCTTTCGCACATTCTCAGAGGATGATAATGGATGTTTGAAAATGCCTCAACTTGTTTGGTTTCATTTTGAGAGCATGTTACGCTATTGCTCGTCGCATTTAATGAGTAGCTTCGAAGTCTCTTTCTGGGAGTGAGTACTGTGCTAATTACCCTATTTGGAGCTTGCTGGTTCCCCCAGTTTGCCAAGTTACGCTCGTTCAGTGCAAGGATTGGATTCCAACTAAGCTACATCCAGTAGATGTGCCTTTCGAATTTCAATGCCATGAGATCTGTGACGAACCGAGCTCTCAGGGGGGCTCCGCTAATCCCTGACGCAGCTAAGACGCTGCTCTACTCGTCCGGTGGCTTCAGTCGTTGAGGACAAGCCACCGGAGGGTTTTTACTCGGCAGCTGCGCGATGGCGCTCCGTGCCAACAAAATCTACCAAATTTGTCAGAGTGCTTCGTCGTCACCGAAAGTGGCTTTACCGTTGGTAGGTGAATTACGATAGGTCCGCTATGCATGTGAATAGCTGGAATCTATGGAGAAGCCCTGATCAAATGGGCAAATGGGTGGTTTTTCATTACTTTCGAACATTTCGCAGAGCATGATCCCCTAGACGCCTTTCGAAGTTCAATGCTACGCGATGCGACCCGCCTAAGATTTGTGACGAACGGAGCGAGGAGGGCGAGCTCTGAAGAGGGCTCTGCCAAGCCCTGACAAAGTGAAGACGTTGCTCCACTCGTTTGGTGGCTTCAGTCGTTGAGGACAAGCCACCTGAGCGATGGGCGCTTGGTGTGAAAAAGCCAAGTGTCAGGGTGCCATGGTCAGGTTATGATTTTGAGCAGGGGAGATCCACGTTCGAACCATATTAGTGGTTTTCATAGCGTTATTCGGCCCTGGGTCAGAACCAACCATGAAAAAACGGGTAGGCAAACACCCCAATACTTAGACTAGTTGGTGATTGAAGTGAATAGCTGGGGCCCAGGGGCCCAACTCATCCAGAAGCATATGGTTTCTTATTGAAATAGGGGTAGCCTCAAATCATCCTTGATACTAATCATTTACAATCATAAACCAACGATAAATTTGGGGTTCCCATCATCAACCATAGGTTTCCTCATTTTGTTGGTTGTTATCCCCCATTGTTGATGGTCAATATTGATCCACAACCATATGTTGTAGTGGTTATTTTCACTATACCGGTCGATCCGGCCCAGCTGTGGTGAAAAGAAACGCCTTGGGAGAATTTTGCCATGGCTGGTGATGGATCGTCCAGGGGCTGATCAGTCATGACTGACAACTGGTTGGGGTTGTTGGTCACTGAATAGTTGGATGTGCAACTGGGGTTTTAACCATGGTTAGCTTCGCCCCATGAGGTCGCTCAACTAACCCCTAGAAACCATGGGTGGTGACCACTGACCTTCGCTGTGGGGATGCGCATACAAGTAGCCATTCGGATCTCCACTTTCAAGCCTTGTGCCCACCATCAATGAACCATTATCAGTAACACCCATGGACCATCCTTAACAATCAGTTGTCAGTTTGAAGGTGGGCCCCTAGCAGTTATAAATTGGGTTTTTCAAACCCTTAGATACCTGGTAGTTAATCCCAGTTGAGTCAGGTGAATAAACCATCTTACAAGTGGTTGGGGGCCCACCTTGTATCGATAGTAAATGTTGAGAATGGTTAAAGTGCTTAATCATCATTAACACAACAGGTCGGTTGTTGACAATTGGCAATCATTGTTAATTTTGCAAACTGTCTACAGCCATTATCAATCATCAAAATAGCGTAGCCATGATTCGACCCTATTGAGCACAGTTATATCAATTGCTCATAGCATTTCATAACGATAAACCAAAAAATCACAATTCTGGACCGTGGTTGACCCTTAAGCAACCACCAAAAAACGTCATTAATCATTCTGAATCATCAAGTAACAGCAGTTGTAATCAATACCCTACCATTGTTAACCAGTATAATAAACCATCATTTGGCTTCAGTAACTGGTTATCACTATCGACCAGCATTAACCATCATGCAAAGCAGCACTAGCCATCATTAATCAGTGTTTAACCATGATTCATGATCATTCATCAGCATTAAGCCACCATAAACCATGATCTTAATCAGCAAGCAACCCTCATGTTCGCCATCCTTTGCACAAATTCAACCAGCATTTTGCATCATTTCTAATTAGCATTTGCATCAGTAGCATTTTTTTGTTGAATCATCAACAGTAGGCCATCATTGATCATTCGAGTCAGCCCCGGTGCACTCGTTGTGTACTGCTAAGGTTTACTGGATGCGTGGTCGCTACTTCCGAGAGGTACCCTTTCTTTGCGCCTAATTTGGTTGGGTGCTGCCATGGTCAGTTGGGTGATGGATGAGTGTTGGTGAAGGATGGCATTTTTATGCTGTTTTTTAGGGAGATCATGGGATTTTTCTTGGGAAACCGTGGAATTATGGTATGATTATAGTAGTTAAAAGGGGGTAGTCACCAACACTGATGGTTACTGGTTGGTGGTTTCATTCCCTATATGACCTGAGAAACCACCAAATCGATAAACAAATTGATTATATAACGGTCAAAGTAATTGATGATGATTGATAACGATGGTTTCATTGATTATAATTGGCAAACAATCTGGTAATTTTTGATGTAGTGGATTATGATAGATTACAATCATAATTATTTGTTCACCACGCTTCTTGAACAATGCCTGAGAAGATGAACAATTTCACATGGGTAACCAAGCAAGAGCCACCAAGAATTTTCTATCTTGGATTTACCTGTGTTGGGGTGATCCTTATCAGCATGAACCAGCTCAACAATTAGGCAAGCAAAAGATCACACAGTACGTTCGATTATATAAGGGGTTCAAAGCGGGAGGTTTGTGATCCTCCCAGTTATCTCTTCAATGTGACGGGATTCCTTCATCCAAAAAAGAATTGCAGATCTCCAGTCATTGTCAGTTCCATATGGCAAAGCGATCACCAAAAGCAGTGGGATGCTTATTTGACATCAACTGATGTCCTACTCACAAGTCATATTAACCCTCATCATAGCTCCATGTGGCTACACTCACCGTGGTTATTTTGACAAGACGCTGGCGTGAAACAAACATCCACATAGTGCACTCAAATAGCTGTTTCTCACAATAGGGAGCCTGAACAGTGGATGGTTAATGACTATATGTAGGCAATAAACTCGATGATCTGAGGCTACCCCTACTCTGAGAAACCCACAAAATGAACAAGATCGTCCAAGGCACATGTTCGCCTGACTTCCCATGATGTAGAACTGGAACCATTGGGGGGTCACCGATTTTGAGACAACAGATGATCGTCTTGAAGACGAGTCCTTAAGCTTGGCATTGGGTCGAAGCAAGAAGCAGCGAGCCGCTTCCGCCAGGGATCATCCATTGGTTCATCAGTAAGTGTCCATATGAATGTCACTGCCTGGTGGTGGTCAGGGAGCTGCTTGGAGCCAAGGGTATAGCCTTTCAAAGGGGGAGCGCTTTGGAGCTACCATCAGTGGTGTAACCAAATGGTAGGTTCGGTCCATTGAAGTTCATCAACCAGCTATTTAAATTAAAGGTCAACCAGTTGGTATTTCAATAGCCATCAACCAGCTATTTCAAAGGTCAATTCCAAAATTTGACCTTCTAATATTTGGAATTAAATCACCAGCTATTTCGAAGGTCAACCGGGGGTGGTGCAACTGAACAGCAACGGATCTCCCATGGAAGAATCTCTGGCGAAGGATCCCATGGGTGGCAGCTGATGGCTGGGAGTTTCGGGTTTCAGCTGGTAACTTGCTCCTCACGGGACTGGCTGGAAAATCCCAGCCATTGAAACAAAGTCGTTTCCCAGTTTTTCCCTGTAAGATCTTGTGAGTTTCAATGCTTTCCATGTGAGTTTCCCTGTAGAATATGTTGATTTTGTTCAATAGTTTCCCAATGTTTCCCTAAAACATGCGGTGAAATCTCAACTATATTCAACAGGTGAGTGAAAAAAAACCAACGGAGTCAGCGATTTTCAGTGCCTGGAGGTGTTGAATTTGGTGGATGCCTTCTTGGCAGTTTACTCCTTCGTTTACGTCTACGTCTTTGCGGCTTGGCTGGTGGGTGGGGGCTGTTGGGGTAAGCTGGCCTCCTCAGGCCCTGTAATGAGGGGAGCGAGGCCAGGAGCGGCCCCCCTGGAGTGGCGGTTCACCAAATTGTAGCACGACTTGGAGTGGGCCCATCACGGTTGAACAAATTGGATTTAATTTTGTTCAATTTAGGGGGTGAACTCAGGGTGAAAGATTGGGCTGAGCCATGTTTAACCTGGGTGTCAAGAAGCTGACCATTCAGGGTGACAACTGATAGCCATAACTGCGAACTCAGGGTGAAAACTTGGGCCAGGGTTTTAAGAGGCTGAGTCACAACTGGGTTCTTCAGGGGAATTGATAGCCAAAATAACTGCCATTTGGTAATTGGTGTAGCTAAATGACTCAAGGTCTTACAAACACTTGGAGGGTAAGAATTGATATAAGCGAACAACCAGAAGTTTGGTGTAAACACCAGAAGCCTCAATTCTCAACTCAAGCATCAATAACTGGATGGCTTATACCCACTAACTTAGGTTTTTAGTGTTTTTGGGATATGATGGATTTACCATAGAACCACTCAAAATATATTTTTAGCAAGGGATCTATAAGCCACCAAGTTAGGGTATCAACTCAAATGGGGATTATATAATCAGCCGTTGATACAAGCGTGAACACCAGAAGCTTGGTGCAAACAATGACTCGTTGGAAACCCGAATAAAATATCCGTCATTCATGGGGGGTTCCACGATTCTTTTTTGACCATTGAGGGTGAGAAATGATAGCCATGACTGCCATGACCATTCAGCATCGATATTGAGCATGATCAGTACTCAATACTGATCATTCTTTATCATCCGAATCATCAAGCTTATTGAACATGATCTTGTTTTAAGATTCATCATCATCATTGACCATCATTGACCATCATTGACTCCTCCAGCGCATCAGTCGAGAGGCGACACATGTGCTAGCCAGGTCAGGCAGGCACACATGAACTAACTTGAAACGTAAAAGAGACCCAGGGCGACCGGAAAATGGGTCAAAAACCACGTGACTACGGCAGCACACCGTACTTCCTGACATGATGTCCCAGATTGCGGTAACACTTGTATCGAGTAGCATGGTCAGTATGGTCCAAAGGGCAAACAACACGTGGACCTTCAAACGAAATATCAAAAGGGCAAGGAATGGAAAGGCTCTCAGCAGTTACCAAAGTAGGCAAAACCTCAAAATGCACATCTTGGCGTGGTAGCTTCGGACGCACAGTGAACCCTGAAAGTTTTCTGGCAAAGCCCAAGGTTCCCAGGTAGCATCGGGTTTTCTGCAGTTCGACAGGCATCAGCTGGCGACCATGGTACTTAGAAACAAATCCCACAGCAGATTGAAGAATCTTAGCCATGTCCCAGGGTCCAACAGGCAACAACGCAGCCTCATTAGACAGCAAAGGATCAGCAAAAGGACCATGGGGTACAGAATTAACCGGTCTCGGAATAGTGGAGCCAGTGACCCCCACAAAGTTCACCGAAAGTTCGTACCACGATATGCCACCTGTAAAATCATCATGTTGCGGCCATTCAAGGCGCATACACCAATTGCAAATACATTGTAGAATACCTGCTCCAGGCAAAAAACCCTGCAGCAGTCTCTCTGGCAATACAACTGGTGGGATGCACACAGCATCAACCGGTTCCCAGTTAGTTATGGTACGAAGGGAAAACTTCTCCAGTGGCAGTTCTGAAGAATTCGCAGCAACTTTGTTATCAAAAGCATCCAAGCGCAGGCAATGTACATGAACAAGGAAGGTCGACACATGCTCCAGCAGTTGTATCTGTCGGTCATACCAGGAAGCCACATCCCACGCAGCACGGTGAATGGGGGATACATCCCGGTGAATACCCCGCTTGGCCAGAGAATCAACGTAGTTATTAGCAATGGCATGGTATCGTTGCAAAGGATCACAAACAGTAGCAGGATCTTGGTGTGACCTAACTTTGTAGCACTCAAAGTTACCAATATCTTTCTCAGCGGCAAGATGACAAAGGTCCTGATATAGGTCTGAGTTCTGCTTATGTGCATGGGAAGTGAACCTAGGATCCACCCCAACCTGAAGCAAGACACCTTTGGCCCACATGGAGTCTGTGAAAATGGCAGCAGATGATGATGAGCGAATGATTTGAATGATTGCTTGTAGCTCTGCACGGTTGATTGTCTGCTGGCCAGTGGCAAGCGCAACCTGAATTGGAGTAAAGCACCTCTGAATCAAAGTGTCCTCATCCAAATGAAGTACACACCACACACGTTCATCATCTGTGTTGCAGTTATCTCGTATGATGGCCCAGGATGCAAGGCCTCTCGAAGGATGCGTTGGAAATGCTGAAGAACCATCTGTGTAGTAAGTCACAGTTTTGCCAGTCACATGCGAAATACAATCAAAAGGTTCCGGCATCTCCCTATGTGCATGTATGGTCTCAAGCATATCAAGCTGCGGATGTTTGTGAATAACAGGTAGAAAACACATGTGAGGGAATTCCTTCTTTGCACGGGACAAGGTGTTGGCATGCGCCATGCGAAGGGAATGTGTACCAGGGCAGTTGAAAGGAAAATGGGAACGGTCATCTTCCCCCCCACACAAAGGGCAAAATTCATTATCCCACTCATCCGAGTTTTGCCAGTGTTTTCGTTGCGAAGTGAAATTTTACCATCATTGACCATCATGGATAATCATTGATTAGCATTGATCATCATGGATAATCATTGATTAGCATTGATCATCATTGATCATCAGCACTACTTTCTTGGAATAAGGACCATGTGGGCCCCAACGGTTAGCTAAGTTGGTGCACATAACTAGGGTAACCACCAGTTGTGATATGATAAAACATTTGTTCAATGGCAAATCTCAACCATGACCGACCATGACATTTGGGGTCCCAGTTTGGATTCATCAGGTTCATTGGAAGCATTGTTGAGCATTCATCAACTTTGATGGCAATTTTTGGCCATCTCTTACTTTAGCATTCATTGACTTTGATGGCAATTCTTAGCCATCTCTTACTTTAGAATGACTAACACTGATTTGAACAAACCAACTGTTAGCAAATTATCTTTTAGCTTGTGAATCATTCTTAGCCAAGTATCGTTCTGCTGGTATCAATTCACCTGGCAAGATCTGGCAAGAATAGTCTTCATCCATCAACCCTCCATCAACTAAGACAGCACCATCAATGGCTAGTTCATCGACAGGAAAGTTCAATTTTCACATTCACCAAAATAGAGACATGGGGGTTTGTCAAAATAGTTTATTAATCAAAATAGTTTAATAATATAAATCAATGGTTTGTTATTATAAATGGTCATAATGGTCGATATCGGATGATTAAGGAATGGTGTCCCTATTCTGAGAAAGCACCACGTTAAAAACACATGCAAACATCGCCTTGGATGAAACCATACCTGCCACCAATCACGAATCTCAAAAGGCGAGCCAAACACAGTGACACTCAGCAAAAGACGGCAGCAGAAAGCCTAGGAATGGTCCCAACTACCATGGTTTGATGACCCCAGCCGCGACACAGACCCTTGGCTGCTGGTTTGGTCCCCTAGATCTCCACCAAGCCATCATCGTCCGCTGCCACTGGGCCCGGCTTCCAGACGGTCTTCCTGCAATCGGTGAACTTGCAACTCTTGCGACTGCTTCGCTTAGTTCGGACTCCCAACTGGGATGGGTCGATTGACTTGCCAGGTTGATGCAGTGGTTTGTAGATCTGGGTTAGTCCAGGTGGTGGTACCCCCTTAACCAATAGTGAGCATTATTAATAGGTAAACTGCCAGTTTGGGGGTACACTGTTTATGGGCAAAACCATCTGTAAAATGGGTCAAGCAACACCTGGTACCATGGTTGATAATGCTTGCGCGTGAGTGACTTTTCTGGCTTGATTACAGAGTCTTTGATTTACACCGGCCAACAAGAATGAAAGACATCCAATCATCTAGCAGTTTAGGGCCAGAGATTGGTTAATTTTGCATTGGACTTCTACTCTTTGGAGAATTACATATTCTGATAGTCAGTTCAGAATGGGAATATTCAGGACAAAAACTTTCACGCGTTGATTGCATATTGTGGGACTAACATATCAACATCCAAAATGCCGAACCTTGGGATAAATGTATGGATAATCATAAGAGCCAACTGCAGATATTGCCATGGCGATTCAATCAATGGTTGTTGATTGCCCGTTTCGATACTGGTTGCGAATTGAGGATATGTTAAGCCGCAAACTCTTGATGACTGATTGCTAGCTTAGCAATGATACCAATGGTTGATGCCACTGTTGCTTGCTAATCTCATGCTGTTGACGACAGACATTTGCTTCGTCGAACTGGGTCGTTTATTCCGTGATGTTTGTTGGAAGCTATCGGTACTAGGGCTGCAACCCAGCTCCTAGTGATAGGAGACAAACGAATTTCAAGGGGGTTGATAGCTCGACAAAGACCCTTAGTTGATAGCTTGCAGACCTATTTGGTGGGTTCTCAAAATGGGGGAGCACCCAAAACGGTTCATTTACATACACAACGGAATCTTGCAGGATGACATCAAAGATGAGCGCCAAAAGAAAGTGGCTTTGGCTCTGGTCGCGATTGCAGAAAAAATGTTTCGAGATCACAGTGCCCACAGATATTATGATTTTTTTTCACGAACTTGGGGATTGTCCACGAAGAAATGCTTTGAACTGGCTGAGTTGCTCCCCTATCTCAAAGAGTGCTCAAGAAAGAGGTCGCAGTGTACGCCCAGCGCATCAGCCTATGGCACACGGCCGGCTGGCCGCAAATCGCAGTTTGTACCAAAGCGGTTGACTGCAATCGCTGTGGACTACAACATTGGAGCAGGAGATGCGCCAATGTAGTGCCACAGCATCAGGGCTCGGGAAGGTTTGGTCGAAGTACCAAATGACACATATGCTTGACTTCCAGGAAGCGAATTCGATCAAATAGTGGTTTCTCAAAATAGGGAGCTCCAAAAATGGTTGGTTTATTACTTTAAGTGGTTACACAAGGATGATTTGGGGGTACCCCTGTTTTGAGAAACCACCCAATGGACACGGCGTTGCAGGAAACGGTCAAAAAGGAAAGGCAGCGCAACAAAAGACACAGATCTGCAGGATAACACGAAGTCCAAGGCCTGCAGGAAGCCTTCTACGACATCGCGACGCATTCCAGGATCAACGCCCACCTTGTCTACAAACGGCTTCAAAGCAGGTTTCCCTTTCTTTCACAATTGAAGGGTTTCCACGAGACGCCAGCTCCACAGACAAACACGCAGTCATCAAATGGATTCTTGAAAGATCAGAATTGGATGACCCGGATGTCAAAGGCAGCCTCACCAACACACGTGGGGAAGTCAGCAAGACAATCGTGATCGCATTCTCGCCGGTTGGCATAGGAACAAAACATTCCATTGGTACATTGACCAGTGCATCCGCGGCAAACAGCAACTTTGGTGGTGGTCTCAATCCGCGGGCCGCCATGAAAGTGATTGGCGCAAACAGAGAACTGCCATCCAGCAAGGGTGTCCATTAAGCATACCTTTTTTATACTTACCATGCATGTGATGTTCCATGACGTGACAACACAATATAACAATAACGGCCCCACCCATAACATTTTTTTTCGGGGAATCAACTTCCGAGAACTACTATTTGCGGTCGACGCACTGATCATTGCGAAGAATTCCGCTACTGCTAACGCGCACCTGCACCTCATCGAACAAGAATCGGAGTACTTCCATTTGAAACTCAATCAGTCAAATTGCAGCTATATCAGGTTCAACACCTCTAGGGGTCAAATTAAACTCAGGGATGGTACAAATACAAATATGAGTTCAACCACTGAAACAAAATACTTTGGAGCTCTCATCAAGGACACCCCTGATCCTGCTCAAAAAAATTGCTGCCGAATCACGCAAACAATGCCAGATCTCAAATCGTTGGACATTTTTTGGCACAAAACTAATTGTAACACAAATTGGAAACTTTTGGTGTATAATTTGGTTGTTGTCACTAAAGTTTTCTATGGGTTGGAATCATTGCAACCTACCGAAACCGCAGGTCGACTCTTGGATACTTTTCAGCTCAAAGGATTACGTAAGATCCTTGAATTACAAACGACCGTACTACATGAATAGAAACAACACCAACCAATTTGTTTACCAACAAGCGAACGAAGCACTTGGAGCAGGCACGACGGAGTGGTCCATCACGAAACATAAAACCACTTGCTGAGATGCTTGGAGAAAAAAGTATCAAACTTTTGGGGCATATTCTCAGGACACCAAAAGAGCACCCACAATATCAAGTGACTTTTAATACCATACTAAGTAAACCAAAATTTCCCCTCAAACGTAGAGTAGGAAGACCGAGAAAATCATGGACAATTGAAAACATCCCACCCGCAGGTTTTGATCAACCGCATGCACATTTTGATTCTGATAGCCGTGCTATCCGGGAAGCTCTGATCGCAGCAGCGCAAAATTACCATTATCCCCATCATTAACTAACTTTTTGAAACTTGGTGAAACATCATCTATAGATGCCGAACCAGTGCAGCCATTGTGCAAGCTTGTGATTCTGTATTGCAACAACACACTTGCAAATGCATTTCGTGATTCTTTGTGTGAAGCACCTCAGTGTGAAAATTCTCTGTGTGAATGTGGAAGTTTCTACTCTGTGTGGACCACCTCTATGTGAACCATCTCAGTGTGAAACACCCCAGCGTGAAGAAACACCTCAGCGTGAAGAAGTCTGTGCAAGTGTAGAACTTGGTACCCTGTGTGACCAGTCACCGTGGATTTTTGTTTCTCCGTGTGAATCATTGCAGTGCAAAGCATCTATGAACGAATTTGGTATTGATTATATTCTGTGCGAACGGATCTATGTGCCCCTCTTCAATATGAACTGTTTTCACGGAACACACGCTTTGGGAACGGACTCTTTGCGATTCGGTGGTCTGGAAATCCGGCAGTTTTTATTCCACAATTTTATATATTCAGAATGTTCAACTCTTTGAATCCAATTTATGCAGTGAGCAGTCTGTACATAAGAAGTTGAATGTGTGCAGCTCGTGTGCATTCAGGCCCTGTGTTTTATTTGTTTATTTCCGTTTCTTTTGCAAATATATTATGGCATATCTCTACACAGCGGAGTTAGGGCCGGCCACGTGCTGGGACCCAAGCCGGTGGCTTGGGCAGAAAAAAATGGTTGATAAACTGAAAGATTTGGGGGTTACTGTAACTTGGGGTACATTTGATGAATGTTGCTTGACATTTGATAAACTGTACATTATCAAAATGGCTGATAAACTGTCAATTTGAAAAACACCCATTTGATGAATGTTGCTTTGACAGGCAACTCTTTACAATTTTTGTGGTTCTGTCATGACTTTGTTTGCTTGGACCTGGAGATTAGTCAATTGCTTACTCCCTAAACAAATCTGCTGAAAGTGGTCATATATTATATGAATCAGCTACACCTCTGTACATAAGTACATGGGTGTTTCTCAAGTGTTGAGGGTACCCCTAGGTATCATCCAGTTTATCAACCATTCATATAGTCATAAACCAGTTTATCAACCATTCATAGTAATTAATAAATCAACCCCATTCATAGTAATAAACCAATCCCCATCAGCCACTGATGGTGAACTGCTTGACCCAGCTCGCCATCACCGGATGCAACGTGCGAGGCCAAACTGGTTCGGGCCATTCGCATCATGCGCACCTTGAGACTCTTCCGAGGCGCCCAGGGGAAGTTGATGGTTAACCGAGGTGAAATGGAGGCTTCTTAGAATAGCTATATGGCGAGCTGGGTCAAGCAGTTAACCAACCAATAATAGTGGAGAATGACCACTAGCAATAAGGGAAACAGCCTGGTTAATGATAGGGGAACCAGGGGTACGGGGTGAACTGACCCACTGCCATATAGCTGGTGACTCTCAGGGAGCGATGAGGGTCGCCAGGGGTATCCCGTTCAATCCCTATAAAGGAGGAGCGATTTAGAGCTACAGGGAGTGGTGAAACCAGATGGTAGATAGGGTATCCCCAAGTGATGGGCGGTGTTTTACCCGTTAAGATTGGATGATTTGCGACTACCCCTATTTTGAGCAACTCCCAAATGATGGTTCTAGTGAGAGTTGATATTGATTTAGTGATGAATGATTGTTTACGATTGTTACTTGATGGTTAATGGTTTAAGAATGACTAATTGCTGCTTAATGACAGCCAATCCGGATGGTTGGTCATGGCCATAGTGATGGTTAGCGATGGTTTAATGGCAAATCCTAGTCAATAATAGCCAATAATGATGATACATGTTGTAAATGCTGGATTCATAATGGCTATGACTAAATTAAGTTTTTTGATATGGCTGAAAATTGCATGGCAGCATATGGGAGGAATCTCATCCATTGCTAGTTTGATCAATCACATGAGGGCTTGGTAGGTTCGGCGCAGGCCATCCGGTGATAGCCAGGGTGAATGGCCAGGTATGCTGGGTCCTTGGATAATCCCACGCTGGTGAGTGGTGCATGGTGAGTTCACATATTTATCAATGGTACAAGCCACGAAAAGGGTAGCTACAATCCCCATGGTTGCCACTTGCCAGCCGTGGGAAATGATCATCCATAGCCATGCTTCGTTGCACCCTATAGCTGAACTAATCCTGGACAAACCACGGTATCATTGATGCTATCAATACATATTGTCAAACATGTTCATAGCATCAAGCTGTATTGAGTCATACAAGCTGAAATTTGCATGTGAAATGACGGATTCACAATGGTTAATCATTGCTGATGCTAAATGTCACGTGAGCTCTGAGCTATGGAAACTGTTCATGGTCATCAACCCGCCAATTGTGGATGCTTATTTCATTGAATCATAGGCTCCCAGCTGACATCCTGGTTACACCTACATGGCGCCCTACCATGGCTATGCATATTGATCAATCATGGCTAGCTGATCATGAATAATCGTAAACCAATCGAAGCCAGTGATGATCAAGTGTTTACGTGTATTTGTTAGTTGAACATAGTTAAGCATTATCCACCCATATCACTACTATTCGTTAAGCATTATCCACCCATATAACTACTATTCGTTAAGCATTATTCACCCATATAACTACTATTTGTTAAGCATTATTCACCCATATAACCACTATTCGTTAAGCATTATTCACCCATATAACTACTATTCGTTAAGCATTATTCATCCACATAACTCGTTAATAGTGGTTAAGTGATGGTTGATCAGTTCTAACCTTGTGGAATTCGGTAGTTCCAATGCTACGAAAATCTGCCCGACCCCCAAAAAGAAACGCTCGCTGCCCGAGGTCTGCGTTTGCTGGTGCATGCCTGTGTCTTGGTGGATGGCAGCCATGTAGCAACGACTCGGTGCCTAGTACCTGGTCACTTATGGGGCCAGCCAGGGCTACAGGGTTTGGACCCACAACCACCTGGTCCGAACCAACTTATGGACCCTACCCCATAAGCAAAGGGTAGGAAGTTCACATCCCAACACTTGGACTAGGAACTGGTGATGGCTTTGGGATGTGCACAGCCCGGCCCTTGAACCACAACCAGATAGGATGATCAATGATGATCAGTATTGATGATCAATGATGGTGACAGTGATGGTTCATATATGGTTAATGTTGATTCACAGTGGTTCTTGGTCTTGGTAAGTTGATTTTATAGAGGCCAGCTCTCAAGAAATATGGCTTGATCCGCTTGATCGCTGGTGGTTCATGAATGCGATGACCAACCAGTGCCTAATGAACCAGACATTGACTGTTGACCAACTATTCATCAAGCAATTTTGATCACTGGCCGGTTCAACTCTTGACTGCATCTAGATTGGGAATACTTTATCAAGTCTGTTGCCTAATAGCTTATTCAAAGAGACTATCAACTATCATGTTTTATTATGGGAAGACTTTAACTATTGACATGCAGATTTGCGCACAGACGAACAGCGCCGACCTTTCTCAGCAAGCTGGTCAAGTATATAACAACTTTCTTTACAGCTGAGTCATACCCTCTGGCAAAGTGACCTGGAAGCTGAAAATTCCACTTGGTGCTTTCTAAAAACAGGGAACCCCCAAGTTATGGATGGTTGATTAAGTACTATATATGGGTGTTTCTCAAAATAGGGGTACCCCCCAATCATCCAATATCAACCATTTACAATAGTAAACCAACCATTCTTTGGGTACCCCCATTTTGAGAAACCACCATATATGCTTTATAATGGATGATATCCGGGGGTACCCACTGAACTGGCTTACCGCTCCCGAGTTCAGGCGCATCCTTTCTGCCTTCCTTGATGTGGTCTATGGCATTGTCGCTGAGCCAAACCTGGCGCGGATGGATGGGGTGGCCGCAGTTGTGAATCACCGCAGTTGTGAATGATATCGGTAGTTTGGGTGGGTTTTAGCCAGAAACTGAGCCTTTTAGCTTTTTGTTGGATTGGATTGATTTACTATATAAGCACTAAAAGTTAGACTTTTGACAGGGGATCTAGAAGTCACCACGTCTTGGTGGATGAAGTTTGTTCATGACTGGCGTAGCTACAGCTACTCCTTCGTAGTCATTGATGATGATTGTTGTTAGTCGTTGAGCATCGTTGATGATTGCTGTTTTATCATGTTCACATGCTGGAAATCTTTGAACTTTGGCATCCCGCCACATGTGTCGCACCCAAGCCATCAACGGCCCTGCTGACTGAGATCGTTTCCAGATGATGAGCAATACAGATTTGGTGGTTTCTCAAAATAGGGACCCCCCCAAAATGGTTGGTTTATTAGTATGAATGGTCAATAATGGATGATTTCGGGGGTCCCCTATTTTCAATAGCAATGAACAATAGACATAAACACAAACTGGTATCAATATCAATCATTCCAAACATCAAGAATGATTCAATCCATCAATCATGTGGAATTTCTTGGTCAATAGCAAACATCTAGCAAACAATATTATCAAACAAGAACCAGTCAATTGCCAGTGAACATCCACCAACTGACCGTTAGTCATGCTTTAACCATTGAGTGACCATGATTAGGCGCGAATGCAACATCTATCCGCTTAACTTGAGGGTAGTTGCATTAGTTGAGCATCAATTTAACATTATTTACCCTTCATTACCCTTTAACGTTGTTCCCATTACCATGCACAAATGTCAACCCATCATCTATTTCCGCTAAAAGTCATACCCTTTGGCAAACCAACCAAGAAGCTGAAAATCACGCGTTTTAACGGGTAGCTATTTCTATGGTGCATGTTCCACGCAACAAGCTTAATTTGCCAGATAGTGAGTACTTGGATGTTCATCCCCACGGCTCGTAAGCAGGAACTAACCATGGTTACAGGGGTTAATTTAGCTACCTCATAGGGTTTATGACTATGTTTTTATAAGCCCAGCTGCACATTCAAGTAGGTCAACCCCGAAGGTTTCTCCCCACCACTGATATCGTTCCCACGGTTAAGCCATGAAGACATGCCCTGGGATTATCATTTTCTACCTGTGTATCCTCGATGCGATGGCCTGCCACGGCTTGGCACGGTGGAAGTCGATCATATCATATCTGCAACTACCTGACCATAAGTGACCATATTGATGAACGATTAAGTGCAGTTTGCTATACTGGCTGGTGGTTTCAAACATTTTTGATATTCCCCAGTAATTATTACAGTAACAATTGTTTGGTTGACTAATATTTTTCATGGGGCTTGAAACCACCAACCAGTATAGTTGACCGTAACTAAGCATACTTGTTCGTTTTTCTTTGTTGAGCAAGACCATTTGCACGGACGGTGAGATGACCAAAGTAAGGGTGACTATCAACCTCGGGTATCCCAAAGGAGATCCAACAAGGGTAGAGTCCCTCGGAAAGTGTGGATCTTCATCAACATACAAACTGTTTACACCAATATATACCAATACCAACACTGAAGTTATTTAACAGCAATTGTTTGGCACATCATCGGTGTTATGAATCAAACATTTCATGATGCAATAATCTATTTATTGGCAATGAAAAACAATCAATGCCTCACACATTTGTATAGATGTTTGCATACTTGCACTTATGTTCAAGTATGAAGTCAGATCACACAAAAGTGATATCTTGTTTCATGGAAGCACACAGGGTGCACGTCATTCCTCTACCGAGAAGCGTGTTGCAAAACCAATATACTATACGTGCATGCAGTATACAGTATACACCTATACTTGTACGAAGCATTCAATTTTGTACCTTTGCCAGAGGCCTACCACAATGACCTTTTTCACGGAATCCTTTGTATAGCTAAGTAATTGCGTAAGTGTGAGCCTGAATTCGCATGAGATGACGTGACGTATCCATAAATGCATGTACACACATCTGCGCACATGTGTGTCTGTGTGTATGCACAGTATCTCTTTTCGTTCCAGAGGGAAGGCCGGCTAATTGGGTTTCAGCAAGCAATAGCAGGAAACCAGTATAAACCATGGTAAATGAGCCACTGAAACCTGGATATTTTCCTGGTTCACCAAACTCTCTGAAGGTTGATCCATCCACCCGTGGATGACGCCCCAGCCGACGCCAGCGAGGCTAAGTCTTTGCATTATGACCTCAGGTGGGCTGGGGCAGTCTTCCTGGAAACCAAACCTCCAACATGGCCAACTTCAGTGATACACTCGATCCGGTAAACCACAGGAAACCATAAGAAAACCATGGAAAATCAATGAGCACCACTATATTTGATACAGAAACCCTGGGAAATGATCCATCTATGACGGATTTTCTATTGCCATGTTGAATTACCTGACGGTAGATGGAAGCAGCAGGGGATATCACCAGTCAAACGTAGGGATGCTTCCATCCAGCGCCAACAGCCAACAAGGGACGAGCAAAGGCAACAAATTGACGATCAAAACAGGCTTGGTGACCAGATGGAAAGGGATTGCCATCTAGGTTCGAGGTTGGCTTCAGGTTCCTATGACCCTAGGTTCGTTTATCTACGGGTGGTTCCAGCTGGCAATCAGTGATTAAGCTATTCAGCAACATCCTCGTTCACCAACTAATCGACAGGTCAGTTAGCTACCAATCACTCTCAACTGGCAACAGTCATCATAGCCCACTGATACGAACTGCTTGTTGGGCTTTGAAATGGGATTGTCTGTAACTGGTGTACCACTAGGAATGGTAGTTTTCCTCTCAATTATGGCCATTGTTGGACGGTAAGTAGGTACCATTTCCGAACGAACCCAATTGGTATAGAACACTGGTAGTCATTGCGTGGTCAAAATCCCTTATATCATCATCCGTTCTCAACTCATCGACTATTGTGAGCACTATCAGCGAATTGTTGAAATGTAAAGTCACATTCCGTCAGGATTAAACATCGTGAATGTATCCATGATGATGAAGCGTTGACAAAGATGGATCAGCCCATCTACCATTGTTTACAGGTGCCATGAGTGAACATTGTCAACTAGATATGGAAGCCATCGTCGAGCATCAATCAATGATATTGACACGTTCAACAAAGTAGAATGACCAGTACAGTACCAACTACTATCGATCATTATCAAGCACTCTTATCGAGCATGATTGACCAATATCACCCATGATTTGATTACCACGACTATTAAGCATTGTTAAGTACTCACGTGACTGCTGCTGCTGCTGCTGCTGCTGCTGCTGCTGCTACTGCTACTGCTACTGCTACTGCTACTGCTACTGCTACTGCTACTGCTACTGCTACTGCTACACATTGCTATTATTACTACTACTAGTGCTACGCGTTACTAATCAGTACTAACGACTATTATCAGCCAATACTAATCCTCCATATCCAGTTTGGCATCACCAACCATCACTTACCATCACTTACCATCATCAACCATCATTTACCATCATCTACCATCATCAACAATCACTAAGCGTCACTAAGCATCACTCACCATCACAAACCACTGACTAGTGACCATATGGCTGTAGGTCAAAACCCTGTAGCCATGGTTTATCATTAAACATTGCATTTCAAGAATCATTGGTGGTGACTATCCCCCATGATTGATGGTTCATATTGTAGGTGTTTCTCAAAATAGGATACCTCCAGATCATCTTTTATATCAGTCATTTAGAGTAATGGACCATCCATTTTTTTCGGGTAACCCTATTGCGAGAAATCACCATATTGATGATAAATGATGGTGACAAGGATGGTTCATCACCGAGTATCGTGAACATATCCTTAGCCACTGGCAAACAACGAACAACGCACAGATCTCCGTAGGCTTAGTCATTGGCAATTTGCTCCATGAGTTCATCTTGGATGACACCAAGGAGAGCGGTGACAGATGGCTGTGCCATGGAAGGAAGCGTAACATGGGGGTTTACCAAGCAACCACTGAGGGTGGTTGGTGATGGTTAGTGATGGTTTACAAGGCAACTGCAAGCCAACTTATAAGCTGACAGTGGTTAGTGATGGTTAGTGAGTTCTCATGAGGTGTTCTGTGATTAGTGATTCCTCATGATTCTGTGATTAGTGATTTCTCGTGAAATCTTTTGCTTTAAATGGTTTCTCATGATTCTGTGGTGGGTGATCTCTCATCAGTTTTATGATTTCGCATGATTTCTCATGTTTTCTCATAATATTGATGTTTATTGTGAATGGCAACGAATTGTTGATCATCCAATGAAATGATGGTCATATTGAAAGCGAACAATGATGCTCATTTTTGAGGATCATGGTCGATTGTGGGTTGTTGGCCTTTAATGATGGTTCCATGGTTGTTGATAGAGACTCGGGGCGAAGGGCAGGTGATTTGGGGGCAGCCGCTAGCATTTCGGATGGTCATCAAACGAGCAAAGTTGGATCCATTTCTACAAGGTGGGCCCCAGGCATAACTTGGTTTATAAGAAGATGTTACTCACTAGAGGCAATTTAAGTTTGGCTTAAACTTAGTTTATAAGACAATTTAACCGCAACTATATCTACCATCTGCCTGGTACCCTAGTGAACCAACCCAACGGCTGCCGCTGGTGCCCCACCTTGTATGGCTAACCAATGCTTCGACGACCCCCTGGAAGCGCGGCCCATGGGGGTAAGCACCTGGCAAGCCCGGATTTTTTGCGACGCCCCCAGGGTGGAAAATTTGACCTTTTGTTCGGTGCCGATGTAGAATGATACTGATAAAATGGTGATTTCTCAAAATAGGGAGCCCCAAAAATGGTTGGTTTACTACTATAAATGTTTATAATTGGATGATTTATGGTTTTGATGGAGGAAATCCTGCACCACCTGGGATGGTTTAAACTCTGTAAATGATGGGGTAAACAACCAACCAACTGCTGCAGGATTTCCTCCATCAACCGTACTGATGAAATACACTCCAGTAAACTAACGTGGAAGTGGAGAAGCCACGTAACCAAATTGAGTTTCTATGTTTTTTAGACTTTTTCAAATTGCTATGTATTAGTGAAATCTTCAGGTAACCGTGTTTATGGTTGCTATGTTAGTCCTGTGCTCTCTGTGCTTTTTGAAGCAAGAAACACCCGGTTGGTTGCCATGTTGTTTCACTTCTCTGAGTGCTATGGTTTTGGCACAGATGCGCGCACGTGCATGCGCGACCAGGGGTTCCCCGGGAAAGTGAGGTAACCGCCGGGTGCACCAGGCCCCCCAACCCATGATGGCAATTGGACGGCGCGCGACCAGGGGTTCCCCGGGGAAGTGAGGTAACTACCGGGTGCACTAGCCCCCCAAACCCATGATGGCAATTGGACGGCGCGCGACCAGGGGTTCCCCGGGGAAGTCAGATACAGTAACCACCGGGGCACACCAACCCCACAAACCCAAGATACAGGTAGCAATTGGACGGCGCCCAACAAGGGGGTCCCTGGGGAAGTCGGTTACCGGCACCGTAACCACACAGTATTGGCGGTACCGTAACCACACAGTACTCTGGTGAACTAACGTTGCAGCCAAGAAGCCGCGTAACCAAAGTGGGTTTCTAGGTTTTTTTGACCTTTTAAATTTCTATCTTCATTGGGAAAAGTGCATGTAACCGTGTGAATGGTTGCCATGTTAGGCAGCTGCTCTCTGTGCTTTTTGAAGCAGCAAAACACCAGTGGGTTGCCATGTTTGTTCACCTCTCTGAGTGCTTTGGTTTTGGCACATATGCGCGCACATTGGTGCGCGACCAGGGGTTCCCCGGGGAAGTCAGGTAACCGTGGGGTGCACCAGCCCCCCAAACCAAAAGTAGCAATTGGACAGCGCGCGACTGGGGGTTCCCTGGGGAGGTGAGGTAACGGTGGGGTGTACCAGCCCCCCAAACCAAAGAGAGCAAACTGGAACACCAATTGTCCGATCCTTACACTCCCCTAGATTCACTTGGAAACCATCGTCCGTGTGAATTTCTGCGGCCACACCGCGATACGCTCCAAAACAATAGCGTAGAAACCAATTCCAGTCAATTGTTTCTGATCTTGACTTGTTTTTCCTCTGTGGCATATGCCGCCGGATGCTTTAAAACTGAATTGCAGTCACCTGGTGTGTCTGTCATGTAATGTTTTGAAACGGTTTCCGTGTTAGCCTTGCGACGAAGGACCAAAACGTTGAAACCAGGCCCTTTGTTGGATCAATTTTTCCATACTTTTCTCTTTTAAACTCTACATTCATAAGTGATCAAAAATGGTCATTTGGGGTTGCTTCTGGAACAGGCAAGGCCTTCTGAATTGAACCTTCATCTTCCCACACAAGGTTTTCTTGGCCCTTTTTGGTGACTCGGGGTTCCTTTATGTTCCTTTTCGATTGCCATGTTAGCTGTTGGGGGGGGATTTTGCATTGACCCCCAATCTTCCCACACAAGGTTTTCTTCGCCCTTTTTGGTGACTCGGGGTTCCTTTATGTTCCTTTTCGATTGCCATGTTAACATTGTCAAATTAAGTGGTTTTTGGACCATTGGTAGCACCCATGGAACTGAACGGGAAAAAGAAACAAAACGTTGAAACCAGGCCCTTTGTTGCAGCAACTATCCTTTTGACATTTTATAGTCAAAAGTGATCAGAAATAGTCGTTTTGGGGTTGCTTCTGGAACAGGGCATTCTGTAATTGAGCCCCAATGTGCACATACAGCGTTTCCTTTGCCATGGTCGGTGACCCGAGGTTCCTTCGTGTCCCTGTTTGATTGCCATGTTAGTTGTTTTTCGCAGGCCATTTCGGGCACCCATTGCAACCACCGGGAATCAGAACCAAAACGTTGATAATTTTCCTTTTTAAACTCTACACTAAAAAGTGATCAAAAATAGTCATTTGGATTTGGGGTTGCTTCTGGAACGGGGCATTATGGATTGAGCCCTCATTTTCCCATACAGGGTTTTCTTGGCCATTTTGGGTGACTCGGGGTTCCTTTATCTTGTTTTTTGATTGCCATGTTAGCTGTTGGGGGGGGATTTTGCATTGACCCCCAATATCTTCCCACACAAGGTTTATTTTGCCATGTTCAGTGACCCCGGGTTCCTTTTTGTTCCTTTTCGATTGCCATGTTAACATTGTTAAATTGAGTGGTTTTTGGACCATTGGTAGCACCCATGGAACTGAACGGGAAGAAGAAACAAAACGTTGAAACCAGGCCCTTTGTTGCAGCAACTATCCTTTTGACATTTTATAGTCAAAAGTGATCAGAAATAGTCGTTTCGGGTTGCTTCTGGAGCAGGGCATCATGGATTGAGCCTTCATCTTCCCATACAGGGTTTTCTTGGCCATTTTTGGTGACTCGGGGTTCCTTTCTGTTCTTTTTTGATTGCCATGTTAGCTGTTGGGGGGGGCATTTTGCATTGGCCCCCCAATCTTCCTACACAAGGTTTATTTTGCCATGTTCATTGACCCCGGGTTCCTTTTGTTCCTTTTCGATTGCCATGTCAACATTGTTAAATCAAGTGGTTTTTGGACCATTGGTAGCACCCATGGAACTGAACGGGAAGAAGAAACAAACGTTGAAACCAGGCCCTTGGTTGCAACAATTTTCTTTTAACATTGTAAATTCAAAAGTGATCAAAACTAGTCGTTGGGGTTGCTTCTGGAACGGGGCATTGTGGATTGAACCCTCGTTTTCCCATACAGGGTTTCATTGGCCATTTTTGGTGACTCGGGGTTCCTTCCTGTTCTTTTTTAATTGCCATGTTAGCTGTTGGGGGGGCATTTTGCATTGACCCCCAATCTTCCCACACAAGGTTTATTTTGCCATGTTCAGTGACCACGGGTTCCTTTTTGTTCCTTTTCGATTGCCATGTTAACATTGTTAAATTAAGTGGTTTTTGGACCATTGGTAGCACCCATGGAACTGAACGGGAAGAAGAAACAAAACGTTGAAACCAGGCCCTTTGTTGCAGCAACTATCCTTTTGACATTTTATAGTCAAAAGTGATCAGAAATAGTCGTTTCGGGTTGCTTCTGGA
>VSDK01024538.1:101259-112335 GCA_009767595.1 Symbiodinium kawagutii
TTTTGGTGACTCGGGGTTCCTTTCTGTTCTTTTTTGATTGCCATGTTAGTTGTTGGGGGGGCATTTTGCATTGACCCCCAATCTTCCCACACAAGGTTTATTTTGCCATGTTCAGTGACCCCGGGTTCCTTTTTGTTCCTTTTCGATTGCCATGTTAACATTTTTTAATTAAGTGGTTTTTGGACCATTGGTAGCACCCATGGAACTGAACGGGAAGAAGAAACAAAACGTTCAAACCAGGCCCTTGGTTGCAACAATTTTCCTTTAACATTGTAAATTCAAAAGTGATCAAAACTAAACGTCGGGGTTGCTTGTGGAACGGGGCATTGTGGATTGAGCCCTCATTTTCCCATACAGGGTTTTCTTGGCCATTTTTGGTGACTCGGGGTTCCTTTATCTTGTTTTTTGATTGCCATGTTAGCTGTTGGGGGGGGCATTTTGCATTGGCCCCCCAATCTTCCCACACAAGGTTTATTTTGCCATGTTCAGTGACCCCGGGTTCCTTTTTGTTCCTTTTCGATTGCCATGTTAACATTGTTAAATTGAGTGGTTTGTGGACCATTGGTAGCACCCATGGAATTGAACGGGAAGAAGAAACAAAACGTTGAAACCAGACTGTTGGTTGCAGCAACTATCCTTTTAACATTTTATATTCAAAAGTGATCAAAACTGGTCGTTTGGGGTTGCTTCTGGAACAGGGCATCGTGGATTGAGCCCTCATCTTCCCATAGGGCATTATGGATTGAGCCCTTTCCCATACAGGGTTTCCTTGGCCATTTTTGGTGACTCGGGGTTCCTTTCTGTTCTTTTTTGATTGCCATGTTAGTTGTTGGGGGGGGATTTTGTTTGCATTGGCCCCCCATCCCACACAAGGTTTATTTTGCCATGTTCAGTGACCCCGGGTTCCTTTTTGTTCCTTTTCGATTGCCATGTTAACATTTTTAAATTAAGTGGTTTTTGGACCATTGGTAGCACCCATGGAACTGAACGGGAAGAAGAAACAAAACGTTCAAACCAGGCCCTTGGTTGCAACAATTTTCCTCCAACATTGTAAATTCAAGAGTGATCAAAACTAGTCGTCGGGGTTGCTTCTGGAACGGGGCATTATGGATTGAGCCCTCATTTTCCCATACAGGGTTTCCTTGGCCATTTTGGGTGACTCGGGGTTCCTTTATCTTGCTTTTTGATTGCCATGTTAGCTGTTGGGGGGGGCATTTTGCATTGACCCCCAATCTTCCCACACAAGGTTTATTTTGCCATGTTCAGTGACCCCGGGTTCCTTTTTGTTCCTTTCCGATTGCTATGTTAACATTGTTAAATTGAGTGGTTTTTGGACCATTGGTAGCACCCATGGAACTGAACGGGAAGAAGAAACAAAACGTTGAAACCAGACTGTTGGTTGCAGCAACTATCCTTTTAACATTTTATATTCAAAAGTGATCAGAAATAGTCGTTTCGGGTTGCTTCTGGAACAGGGCATCGTGGATTGAGCCCTCATCTTCCCATACATGGTTTTCTTGGCCACTTTTGGTGACTCGGGGTTCCTTTTTGTTCTTTTTTGATTGCCATGTTAGCTGTGGGGGGGGCATTTTGCATTGGCCCCCAATCTTCCTACACAAGGTTTATTTTGCCATGTTCATTGACCCAGGGTTCCTTTTTGTTCCTTTTCGATTGCCATGTAAGTTGTTTCTGGGGGACCATTGGTGGCACATTTGGAGGGTATGCCCTTCCCATACCCCTTGGAGAGCCACAACCGTCAAGACTAATGTTTGGTATGGTGAATTTCCTTTGAATCTGTTTCTTGATAAGTTTGCACATTTTGTCGCTGTTCTTTCTTCAGCCAGTACCAGTGGAGAATATATTCTCATGGTTGCTGGCTCATGAGGTCATACATTGCCTTTTCGTTGTTCCTTGTTCTCCTCTATTTGCTCCATGTTGCCAAAACCGTATTGCAGGCCCACATTTCTCCGTGACAGCTGACACTTGCTATGTTAGGGTATCGGTATCAGGTATGCCCTGGGAATAGCCTGTATGGGGCGCAACCATGATTGCTACCACTTTGTGTGGCATTTTTGTTTTTACCTATACCAAATACTTTTGGCGGGCGAAACTGCGTGGCGGCTGACCTATAAGCTTCTTTGTTGCCATGAAAAAATAGTATATCAGACCGACATTTCCTTGCAGCATGCCACAGTTGCGAAGTTCAGGTATGCCTTGGACACATCTCCCAGAGACAACAACCGTCGGTACTAGCGTTTAGTATAGTAAAATCTTTCTTCTATACAGCATCACTTCATTCGCAAGTGTTGGTTCCCAAATTGCCATGTGCCCTGTTTACTTTTGTTTGCTTCACTCTTTGGAAATAGTATTGAATTAGTATTGCAGGCAAACATTTCCCTGCACCATTTTACGATTGCCATGTTAGGATCTGCCCGGACCTAGCCCCTGGAGGACCACAACCAACAATACCAATGCTTGGCATGGCAGGATCTTCCCTACATAACTCTTAATTCAGATCTGTTGTACACTTTTCCAACTTGTGTCGGGCATCATTGCAAAGTACTTAAAGGTTTCTGATTTGCCACGTTAGTGTGCCCTGTTTACTTTCAGGTGGGGTCGGAGGAGTGGCCACTAACTTGGCAATTGGGAAGCGTGGGGAGCATGGGGAAGCACCTCAATAGCTTGTATGAATCTGTATGAAGTTTATTTAGATAATAGTGTTGATCTGAGCCTGGGTTTGGGAAGAGAGGTTTTGGCAGTGGAACCGCCAGTGTTGTGGAGGTCAGAGACTTTGGCGACTAACATAGCAATTGTTTTGCACATGTGCTGCATTTTTGGGGATCCGTCTCCAAAGGCAGGCTTTGGGAATGCCAATTTTCTTGTACATAAAGTCTACTGGTAAAAGTGTCGGCGTGAAGCGGTTGTGGTGAAATGGTTTTGCTATATTTTGTTTTTTGCCAGAGAGAATTCAAAAAGGTCGGCCTGCGGGCTCTGCTCTCGGACGGCCACAATCAAAGTCAAAAAAATTCAAAAGGTTCTGGTAGGGGGGCAGGCTTCGACAACTAACATGGCAATAGTCAATGCTCACAAGCATGGTGTTTTTGGGAAGCGGGAAGCGCTTCGAAAGCAGGTTTCTGGAACACAACTTTCCGAGTTTTTGGTGTAAAATCTTGTGTACAGGTAAGATAAATCACTTTTGTGCGATCCTCCTTTACAGACCCATATGCGGCAGTTTAAAAAAACACGTTGGATGTTTTTCCTTCTGCGTTTTGTATGTTAATGAAATCTTTTTTTGGCACTCAAGCGGTGCTCTCGAAACATTTCCCCAAATAAGTTTCTGTGATATGATTGCGATGCTATCCATTCAGGTTTTTTGGAAACAAAAAGTTCCAAAACTGGCCTGTGGTTTTGATTTCCATGTTAGGAGTGGTTGGCTGGTGTTTTCCAAACCATGGTTGTAAAATGGCCTGCCACAATACGGTTCGTGGTTGCCATGTTAGCTAGCTCATCCTGGTGTTTTTCAAAATGAGGCCTCCAAGAAGGCAGCCATACTTAACGTTTACCATTGCCATGTTGGCCAGCTTCCCTTGGTGTTTTCTCATTTTGGCTCCCAACTCAGGACACCTAATTAATTGTTTATGGTTGCTATGTTGGGATCCTTTCCTTGGTGTTTTTTGTTGGAGGAAGGCCTCTTAAAGCCTCTATTGAATAGCATTACTGCGTAACCAGCTATATCCCACCTCCAGCCCTGTTGCCATGTTAAGACTGCTCTCTGGGTGTTGGAGCAAAGTTAGGTGAAAAAAACATAGAAATGGAAAACGCTGAAACGCCGACATGTTGGTTTAGGATAAACTGTTTTCTATTGCTACGTTAGTTTACCAGAGAGTAGTGGTTAACAATGGTGAATGAAGCCGCTCAATAAAATGGCTTGTAACGACAACAGGTTACGGATATGATGGTCCGAAACAGTTAGTAGTGGCTGCACCATTGCTGAATTGATGCTTCGGGCATGGCTATGATTCAAGTTTGATAAATCGTTTGTTAATGACATATGACTATATTATGACCAATGGTTCAAGTTAATTACATTATAATCAAGATGGACACTGATGGATGATCATTGGTCAGCACTTGATCATGCTTCATGGCTCAATGTGGTGCCCCCAAATGAGATCGCGATTTGTTCGCACAACAGCTGGGTACGGTGGAGTAGTTTCTGAGTTGTCGGTGTTTGGACTCAAAACATCAGCTCTTTCTGTGCAGTTTCACAGTCGGTGGCACCGGAACACTAGGGTTCATGAGGAATAGTGAGCTTGATGCATGGTCAATGGATGTGGATGGTTACGACGATGGTTGATGGTCAAGGTAGAATTAGGGATGGCAAACTTCCGAAGCTTGACCCCCCGTTGGTGTTTCCCAGGCTGGGCTGTATCATTAGAAGTTGGTCAATAACCATTTGGTAGTTTCTCAGAATAGGGGACCCCGAAAATGGTTGGTTACCACTATAAATGGTTGGTAATGGATGATTTGGAAAATTAGCTAGTTTTATCATTGTTCCATTATCATTGTTACTATCATTGTTATTATTGCTGGTAGCATTTAAAATGGTTCTGGTTATGCTACAATGAAACATTGTTATTATTGCTAGTTTTATCTAGCAGAACCTGTAGTTCCATGATCATTGTTATTATTCACGTTTATTCACTATGATTGCTCCTCAATCCCAAAGGACATCAACTATCAACCATTTATCGAATACACACTCATGAAGCGTGTTCAATCATGCCATTCTTCAAGAGCAGCATGAAACAGCATGATCCATGCCATAGTTGGCGATCATCAACCACCATGAACACTATATCTAACCATTATTGTTGGTGATTATCCCTTACTAGCCCCTATTTTTTACCATTCTATATAACATCATTATAGCCACTATGACACATCATAGCAATTACTTGGGTATAGTTGGAGCCAGTTACTTGGGATACAACTATGATAAACAGCCCATGAAGGTCGGTAGACCAAGTAGCTACCATCATTTGCCACCACTCATCATTGTTGTAGCATTGGTAGACCATAATTGGTGGTCAATGATGGTAGCTTGGGACCATCATTGGCCATTAGCAAACCATCATTTGTTTGGGACCATCCATTAATGATCAGTGGTGGTTGATGATGGTCCCAATTATTTGTTTGGGACCATCCATGAATGGTTGGCCATTAGCAAACCATCATTTGCCATCATTGTTAGATGATTAGCCATCAGTATCCAGTAATTGGACATTATCAAATCATCATGGGCATCATTCACCATTGACTAACCATCAACAGGCCACTATTTCAATATTGTGTCTCTTAAATATCCGTGCCAGTATATCATCATTGCAAGCCATTGATTAACAATCATTTTTCATTACTATTATGAACCATCGTGTCAATTGTTTTTTGACGAGTGTTTCTCACCCATGCTCGACAATACTCTTAATCATTATGAACCGTCATTATCAATCAATTTTATTCACCGATGTTAGTCCATTTCTGACAACAACTACTGACCACTATAGCTTGAATGGTTCGAAAAGTGAGCAGCCCATGATTTAACCAGAGAGTAACCCTCATGATGGGGTGCCATAGGGGCTTGACTGTAGGCACTTTAGTGGCTGAGCAACCCATCATGACTAAGTATCAATCATCAGACCCTGTCAGCCACTGACTCACCAATCATCACACTCCGGTAATCTAACATGGCAATGAAACATCCACCATTTCCGTCAGAAAATCCGGGGAAATCGGCTATAAATGGTGGAATTTCCAGCCAGCCATGTTCGACTACTGGAGGGTACCCATCAATGACCCACAATCATTCAACATACCATGATTCACCATCACTAACCATCATTAACCCATTAGTCAAGCATCATTGATCTGGTCCGATTCAAGTCATTTTTCACCATGACTGCTGTAGCTTAACATGCTGTGCCAGGAGATGGAGCAACGTGTGTGGGTCTGGATGCACTATGGCACGGCTTATCGCGCCTTGATCCTGAGAACCGTCCCGAAGCAGGGTGGTCGGTGACAATGAGATGCGTTGCCCCCCAAGGGTGAATGATATGTTTGATTAATGGTTTGTACTAACTGCATGATTAATGATGGTCAATGATGTGCAAACCATGGATGAGGGTTAATGATGGTGAATGAATAATGGTTGATGATGGGTTGATTCCAGGAAAGTATGGGAAATCATTGACTGAATGGTCTGTGCTTCATGGTGGTTCATTGGGATAGTTAACATTAATGATTCATGGGAAAGTTAACATCAATGAGTCATAGGTGGTTGAAATTGGGTAGGTGATGATACATACTCAATGGTTCACCAATGGTTGACATGGTGCAAGTGAATCATGGGTCGCTTTCAATGGCAACGGTCAATTTATGGTTAATGCCAATGGATGTTTAAAAGTTATAAGGCTTATATAGTGATGATTATTTACTCGTCGTTTTTTAACGATTGATATGGTGAATTCTTGACCATTACTACTATCCATGACTGCCCATGATCGCGCTTTGTTGACTATGAACAAGTATCAACCACTCACCATCCGCCAGTGCTGAGCGTCACTGACAGATATCATTCAGAATTAAGCAGAATCCTTTGCTATCAATTGTTGACGACCCTCGAAAGCTACTATTACAGTTGATTCAGATTCAATCCACTGTCAATCAGCAATTTGTACGGTTGTCAATCACAATCAGCGGTCATGGATACTTGATTCACCACTAGCAACTGTTTTCGTCCGTTATCATGCAATTTACAGTATTTCACCGAATATGAAGTATGTTCAAATTGTGTTTTTGACATGACTACAGTAGCAATTTCAACCAATCTCCTGAACCACTCGTCAGCCACCGTTCTAAATCCTTACAAACCAATCATCAGCAACTCTAATAGAATCCAATCATTTGTCCATAGCATGCATTTGCGTTTTATGAACCATTGATGAACCATTGACGAAGCGGCATAGTTCTTAACCACTGATTAAGCATTAGCAAAACCTTGATTACCCAATTGCAAGCCATATAGTTCCCCAAAAATTATTGAATGATTTGATGCTACTACCCTATGAAAATTCCACAGGGCGGTTTGAAATCTCCAGATACTTAGACCATCTATAAATGGTGGATCACGTATATACTTTTATCATACTTTATCAGGAATCGTCAAGTAGCATCAAACCCTATCAGCCACTAAGTCACCAATAGTTCATTACCCATCCAATCATCATTACCTATCCAATTCAGACCGTTGTCATACACTAACCATCATTACCCATCCAACTACTGCTACGTGACGCGCCCTTTAGCAGCAATTGGTCACATGAAACATAGCTGTGGGGTCATTATACTGAGACTTAGATGTTTTTGCACATTTGCCCTGCCAAATCTTCGATTTTAATATGCAATTTTATGCCTTAATTTCACCCCGCCCATATCAGTCATCATGAAGCAGTGGTTACCGGAACTAAGCCTCATTCGACCATCAGAAAAAAAAGTTTCAATCATGGCTTGATCCATTGCTAACCATACTAAACATCGTTAACCATCATTGACAGGTAGTAACAAGCACTGAGAAATACTTAGATGAACTAAGCACCATTCAAAATCATGAACCACCACTTGCTCTTATGGACCATCGTTGACCACAAGTTCGACCTAAACTAGGCATCACTAAGCCCTGATTCGCAATGATAAGTTATCATGTTTCACGGTGAATTGCTCAGCAATCATGCACCAGCATTGCCATCATTCGCACCATTAACCATCATCATTTACAATCATTGATCACATCCAACACCAAGCACCATTCTAGCTCCAGAGCCGGGAGCCACTTGGTTGATGGGGTGCCATCCATCAGCAAATGCCAGTGGTTAACACTTGGTTGATATTGTATGAACCACTAACTAGTATTATAAAGATTAGTGGTATATGATTTACTAGTTACTAGATATAAAATAACTAATTGTATTATATAGTTTTATCTAACCATCCAACTGCAAACTAATTGCTCGCAACATATTGGAGCTCGATGAATGGTTAATACTACTGGTTAGCCGAGCGTTTTTTGCAAACACATGATTCCGCAAGTTTTTGAATTGTCGACAGTGGGGTGATGGCATGACTGATGTTTGTTAGCCAGCCGAAGATCATAGTCAACAAGGGTGTGAATCATCTATTCATGGGCATACGGTCATACCCCTCAATTGGCGTGCGGATCATTTTTAATCTCTTGGAAAACACAGCAGGAAATAAAATGTATGCATTTTATGATATATTATGCATGTTTTGCCAAGAATGTCCATTTCAATGCCTCTTAAGGGGGATACGCTGCTTGGCAATCTCACCACGAAGCAATCATGAACTGTGAACAACCGGTTCTCGGCCGACACCATGATGGACCAATTATTGAACTTATGCATTTACCTTTTGGATCACTCTTGCAGTAGCGGGGCGCTAGCAAACCACTATTAGCTAGTCATGAATCATTCTCAACTACTGAACATCTTTGGGATTTTGTAACCTCTATTGACACGCACCACTTCACAATCACGACTATCGATCATCATCAACCATCTTGAAACTATCAAGCGGTACCCATCATTCGCGACTCCTCAACAATCTGACACCTGGCTGGTGGTTTCAAACTCTGTTATTTTCCAAATGTAATTATTAACAAATTCTTCGTTGGTTGGTTTGGTTTGGTTTGGTTTGGTTTGGTTTGGTTTGGTTTGGGTTGGTTTGGGTTGGTTGGTTGTGTCGGTTGGTTGGTTGACTTGCGCATATGTTTCATGAAGGGGTGGTTCAACCACCAACCAGTTTTTTTGAGGGAAACCAACAGCTGGCGATTTATCCCTAAAAAATTGGTGTTTATGGATCTATGGATCCACCATTGCCACTGGTTCAGGATCTCCATAAGCGACGATCCTGGAGTGCGCCGTTGTTGTTGTTGTTGTTGTTGTTGTTGTTGTTGTTGTTGTTGTTGTTGTTGGAAGCTGCTGCCATGGGTTGACGGTAGCACTGAGCAGCGTACCCGAAGTTTCTGGGTAGTTGCGGTAAGATTCACTAGTGAATTGCTACACTTTTGTAGGTGCTTGGGTCTACCTGCTTGTAGGTTGGTCATTTTGTCAGACTGAGTGCCGGCATGTCGCAATGTTTGATTTACCTTGCTGATGGTCCATACTCGCACTTGGCAACGAGATTCTGTGCCGTCTCCGGACACCAACCATCGGGCCGAGGCCTCGGCGTCAGCCGTTACCTATTTACAAATCCCTACACGCTGCGCAAAGTTGCCTCACAATCGAATGCATGAAGATCAGGAGAACCTTGGATCAAAACATATGGAAAAACTGTTTTCACACACATTAAGAATCAACAGGTAAGTAATTACTTTTTCGTCAACTGTCGGCCAGCCGTTGGCTCACGGCTCTGAAGCACAATGAAACCAAAAGAGTTTGCGGCAGCGATTGCCAGATCTCATTGGGTAGAGGCGGGTGAAGGCTTTACAGGCCTTGTCCGGGCGCAAGACCCAAAGAGTGCATCGTGCTTCGTGCCTAGTGGTTTGCGCTGGCCCTTTGCGCTGGATGGTTCTTCGGCAGCGAAAATTCACCTTAGATGAACCCATGGGCAGACTTTGGATATTGGTTCAGTGTGTGACTGAAAGGAGTTGATGAGGGTATCCTGCGCACTGGTGGAGAGATGATCAACAGCACAATCGATACCATCAGGATTTGGACATGAAAAAGTGCATGTTTGAAGTGTTGCATGCATTGGTCGTTTCTTGAGGTGTTGCCTATTCCTCACGAATCCCCTGAATGGGTAGCACCTTAGGCGCAATCTGGACGATGTATGAGATGACCTTCGCAGGCCATGGGATCTTTTTTGGGTGCTTTCGTTCTGGGAGCTGAAGACGCTTAGCGTGTTTCTTGCACGAAAAAAGAAGAAACATATTTGTTTTTTTGAAAATTGTTGGTTTATTATCACACTATGTGCAAAAACTGCATGGTTTCCGGGTATTCGGGTATTGTGACAAGCACGCAGTTCCAGCACGAACATTGTTTTTGAACCACATTCAACCAGACGTAAATCTTGCAATGCCAGCACGGCATGACCATTGCTGTCCACGCTAGGGCTTCTCAAGAAGAGTGATCACGTCATGCAACCATTCCTCTGACAAACCTAACATGTGTGTTTCAAGGTGACGGCCGTTGGGTGTTCAATACTGGTTGAAAATGGTAGAAACCGAAATGTTGCATATTATGTCAAATTTCGCCAAGGTGAACCGTGACACCAAACGTACGGATAAAAACGCATTGCGTTTCTTTGCCCCTATTCCAAAATTTCCTGTTTGAAAACATGGTGGTGTTTTTGAACATGGATGTTGCCACGGAATGCCGCGCAAAAATTCCAACAACATCAAATAAAGAGGCCACGGTCAAGACAAAATACTTTTTGGTGCGCTTATGTGCAACAACATTGTTTGCATCGTTTTGCACCAATGTCAGTTGATTGTTTGGGGGGTTCCATATGAGGATTCCTCACCATAGGAGACCCTCAAAAACGGTGGGTTTGTCACTGTAAATTGTTTATTTGGATTTGGGACACCGTTGTTCTTAGAAACCGTCATATGCCAGCAGTGTACCAACAGTATATTCAAAATATTTCAAAATGATAATCGGAATTTTTGCTATCCGCAAGTCGCGGCTGTTCAATTTTGACATGGCATTTTTTTATTGAACGCGAACATAGTTCTAGGGACCTATTCCTTGTAAATGTCGGTGGTATCTAGTGTGCATCATGTTTACGTTCAACCCGTATTTGGAATCATTCAGTTGGGGATGTGTGTTGATTCGTATCCTGCAGATGGCAAGTCTTGGGCAGGAAACTGGCCCGTGTCTGCTCGGCCTGTGCTGGAAAATGTGAGCCATGGTTCCTTGGAGATTATGTACATGCGGGGAATCCCGGGCCGTCCGGGGTCCCGAACTTCATGTTCGCTAATGCCAACCCCGGATTAATAAACCC
>VSDK01024538.1:112506-125953 GCA_009767595.1 Symbiodinium kawagutii
TTGTTTTTTTAATGGATTTTAAAAGGCGGGTAATAAAGAAAAACACATAGACTTTTTGGGAAATCTAAGCCCACTAGCCATGAGAAGCAATTGGATTGATAAGGGTTTTCAATTAAAACTAATTTAAAATCAAAGGAAAAAGCAAAAAAAAAATCGTAATTAGGGATCCAGAGGGGGTTGATTAATTAGGGGGGGTTTTTGGCTGTACCTAACTTATTAGGGGGTGAAATCAGAGCCTAATTAACTTTAGTAAGGACCAGGGTCTGTGGATGAGGAGGGGGTTGATTAATTAGGGGGGGTTTATTAATCCTACCTTGACATTAGCATCAAATGTCAGATAAAAACCAAAACATTCAGACGGTGGTTCCCCAAATGGGGATGCCCCCAGTTACCATCCAATATACTATAATATATACATCATCAATCAAGAACAGCAAAAAACCGACCATAACTTTCAAGGTTCCCCGTGGCTTGAAAAACCACCAGATGTTCCTCATTGTTTGTATTTTGGGTTCTATGCTCATTGGACCTACCAGGTGAATGATTTGTAGGGTGGTTTCTCTCAACTCATGGGGGTACCCTCAGTTATCATCCAGTTTCTGAACCATTTTTACTAGTAAACCAACCGTATTTTTGGGCTCCCTATGGCTTGATAATGAATTTCGTAACGGTTAAATGTTTTGAAATAAGGTGGCCGCCATCCCAACCAGAAGTTGCGGTTGCACAACAAATGCACAAGTTGCGATTTACAATCGTATTCGATTCAAGTCTGGTTCAAAACAGGTATAAGGTGGACCCCTGGCACTTATATAATCATAAAGTTGGGTTATAACCCCTATAACTGGATATAACTGGTTATCCACTTTATAAAACACTTGTTTTCATTTCCTGTTGTCCAATGAGTGAAGCATGAGTGAAGTCATCGGTGGCAACATGAGAAAGGGCGTTGCAGCAAGGGTGCTGGAAAAATCATTTTGTAATCTTTCTGGATCCCTTGATATGGTGCTGGAAGGCATCATTCTATTAAAAACTGTCGTTGGAAGGGTTCATTTTATAAAACAGATGGTAGCCACATTTTGTAAGGAATTTCTGCTGGATTTACATTTTATAAGCCTGATTTTCTTATGAAATGCACCAACCACCCTGGAACCCAAAGCGAATGGAGTATATAACTGGTAGTCAGCCCCAGTTAAGGCACTTATGAACCAACTTATAAGTGGTTGGGGGCCCACCTTGCATGGTAGATATTCTTTAGTTATGATCCAACATGATGACACCGTTATGATACCATCAATAGTAGGAATCACCAGTCATTTGCCATTATCCCATTCAGTCCAATAATCATGACTAGTGATTGACTATTCTTTGACCATTGGTATCATGCCATACCAAGCCAGCAAACCATGGGATTATCGCCCATGGACACGGTTTTCATCAGGACGTTCACCACATGCCTATGGGTCAATATTGACCATCAAGTTGATAAGGGATAGTAACCAACAATGACAGGAAAATGCCATGCTTAGTGGCGGTACACCAGGGGCACAGGGGACCTGCAGCCATGTTGAAGCATGGCTGTCAGTGGTTAAAATGTCAATGATCGCTGCTGGCTGGGAGGAAGCGATTCGGAACCATGGGCACCAAAGGGTAGTCAAGTAACCATGGATCTCAAGGTCAATGGTTTGTTCTCTTTTCTTGTTACTCATCACCCAGGAGGGAAAAGGCACTCATGCCATGATCATGGTTGTAATTACTTCATGCCATTGCTGAATGGTTAAACCCCGCTGGTGATGATTGTGAATGATGACTCACTGCTGGGCTGTTGACGACGGTGTCTTCAGATCAACGACATGTGATTATTTGTGCAAGACTTACCTGGAGGTAGACAATGTGTGCTCATGTGTGATAGACTGCTAGTAATGTGAAAGCATTGATAGAGTACTAATGATTCGACTTGTTCGATGAATGGGTGATCGTCAATGGTTTGACAGATTACTAACAACTGCATTGATGATTGAATCAATACTAACTAGCATTCATAGGGGTTGAAACCACCAACCAGACCAATACTAGCGACAATTAGCGACAACAATGCGGATTGCCCCACTAAGGACGCTTTTTGTCATTCATCAGTGCTGTTGATATGGCAGTGGGTCAAAACCCCGTACCCCTGGTTCCCCACCATTAACCATTGTTTTCCCTTGTATTGTTGGTGGAAATCCCCCATGAAATTGGTTGGTTAATATTGACCCACAGCCATATCCACATCCAGTGCCGAGGCTACTGCGTTTTCTTCGCGCTCTATGTTACAGTGCCTCGGTGTTCGACGAATTTTCTGCAGCACTGTGTGGCGGGTCGCCACTCTCGGCCTTCGTTGGATCCAGTGTGCTGTGAACAACGGGTGGTGGGATATTGACTGTTGTGTTGGCTACGGTGACTAGTAACTAAAAAAGATAACAGTAGCTAAGTTAATAAAATGGCTGTTATGGGGACCCACTGAATAAGCAGTAGGAATATCTACCACAACTGGGAGTTATTCGTACCATGGACGTTGGAATTGGGAGTTTCTCATGTCCCAGTTTATTCTTGAACTCTAAGTTTCAGACCATCGAAAACCATTATTTCGACCGGAGGCAAGCACGTTTTGTGACATGCCATGTTGAAATGATTTCGTCGACATAGATTCTTTTTGATGGAATTGAAACTGACTGCAAGCCGAGGAAAAGAAATTCAGTCCTCACATCTAAACTTAGAAAGTGAATGTAAAGGAGGATGAGGAGGGAATTTGTTGATGGCACGTTGGGAACGGGGTTCCAAACGGAGCAGAAGCACCCGGCGGCTGTTTCGGACATGGCTGTTTTGATGCTGAAAAGAAGGCCATGGAGAATGCGACATGTCTGTTCTGGCAACTTAGTTACCCCTTGGGGGTCTACATTCGTGAAACATGGTGTCAACTGGTTCGGAGGATGCAGCGCCCAAAATTTTTGGGAAACCAATGTAAATCAACGGAAAGCAATTGTAAACAAATGGTGAGCCAATAGTAAATCATGGCAAATCAATGGTACATCAATGGTTGATGGCTATTTGATGCCTGGTTACTCATCATGTACTGTATAGTTCCTATTTACAGGAATTCATCACAAATCATGTATAGTTCCTGTTTCCAGTACTTCTATAAAAATGTTTTTGGCAAACTATTTGAGCATTGTCAAAAACGGATCGATGATTACAGGGGATTGCGCTACCAGCCTGTAACAAATCTACTGCAATCCAATGTCTATTGGCGCGTTTTCTAATTCAAAATGCTAATATGTTAAGAACACAGTTTGCAAACTTGTGGCTAGTTATTTCAAACTATGGGTTGTTCCATATCTGGGATAGAATATTTGTCGGCCAATTTTGTTTGGTTGATGTTGTACCAGATGTTCCATGCATATCGGTGATGATCATCACTGAAGGGCATAATTCCGGGATTGTTTGGAGAGGTCTTTCAGTTTCGCGATGGGGAAACTACCCAAACCCCGGGAGAGCTCACCATGGTTCTAAACCCTATTTGCCTATTTCTGGTAGCTGAACTAACCCTAAATTTGTTTTACATCACTTGCACACTGCCCACCCAGTGCCGCCCAGTTCATCGTTTTCGCGGTGCTTCGTGTAATCACGGCGATTTTCGTCAAGGTGGGTCAAGAACAGGGCTCACTTCCAGGGCCCAAATCAGCTGGGAATTTAGCCTCGGAGTAAACGGGGGGCAAGCTAACAGGGCAATGGACTATCAGCATTTTCTATAGGGAAACCCTGGGAAACCGTCAATACATGGTGGATTCTCCACTGCCAGGTTAGGCTACCAGAGGCTAAATGGAAGCCAAATGGGGCCCCATATCCCGCATGTGCCCAACAGGTCAATGATCTACAACAGTTACGTGGACTATCCAGCCAGCATTTTAGATCACCAGAGGGATATAGTGTTTCCTAATCAGTTTAAACTACCAATTACTGTATCATGGGTTGGTGGTTTCAAATATTTTGTGTTTTCCCTAGTATTACCAAATGGTTGGTTGGCTATTGGTTGACAAAAATATTTTTCACAGGGGTTGTTCAACCAAAGGCCCCCCAAAAAAAGACCAGAAAAGGTGGTTCAACCACCAGCCAGTATCCACTACAAACCAATTCGCCAATGATCGATTTCCAGCACCAAGATTCACCTATGATTGGTGGTAGCCGGGTTTCCAACGTGTCGATTTTTCCCGGAGCGATGTATGTACCTCTTAGGTCATAGAGGAACCCCCAGTTATTATCCAGCTTATTACTGCAACCGTTTATAATAGTAAACCGTCAATTGTAGTTGGTATATCCCCTGTTATTGGCTCATTATCCCCTTAAAGATACCCATTCTTAACCATGAAATTCGCCACTATGAACCAACTATAACTCGAACCCACCATGTCTGGGAATCATCAAACTTCCCAATTTCTTGAGAACTCTCTCATATAGCAGTTGGTTCAGCATTTTTTCGTGGTGGTTGTCCCTCACTATTAACCATTGGTGGCAATTGGCTGGTGGTTTTTGTCCTTCACGCCAAGCAAGCCGAGCAACTCGTGGACCAGTTCGTCAAACTTGTCATCGAGCAAGACACCATCCAAGCAATGGGCCAAGTTGTACAAAGCTGTGCCGGTCTACAGACTGACCCAAGAGCGCTCTTCATCTGTGACACGAAATGTGCGGGAGAGGCGACAGCTCAGCCTCACCTTCGGAAACCCCAGTTTCGCCGTGAACCTTTTCAGAAGACAGAGTCTGGTCGGTGGGTCGGTTTATGCATTTTTATTTTCCCTAACGATATTAACAACTGGTTGATTAACTCATATTTTTGATAGGGTGGTTCAACCACCAAGCAGGCAATGAATATATGACCATTAATTACCATGATCGACCCCTAATTACTGTAAGCAGAATCTACCATTGTAGGCAACCACTATTATTAATCATTATTAGCCACTAGTTAAGCATAGACATCAACCATTAATAACCATCATTGCTCACCGCTATTAACTAATGACCATAGACATTAATCATTATCAACCACTATTATGAACCAGAGACGAAAATCATGAACAACTATTATTAGCTGCAGACTAATGGTAGTTAATGATTGATGACTAATTATTGTCACTTATTAAACCGTAGCATGACTCATTTACCACCTATTAACCATTAATAATCGACAATCATTAGCAATTCACAGTAATGGATTCTAACCCTAACCAAACTCCAACCATTAACATAGCTGATGAACCAATTTGCTTAAAACAAACAACATAGTTAACAACATAGTTAACATTAACAACCAACATGGGTGAACTAGACCAACCATTATCAACATAGTTAACTAACTAACTAACTAACTAACTAACTAAACATTATCAACATAGTTGACTAACTCACCATTTATCAACCACTAATTCACCAGTTGATTACTATAGTGAATAGTCAAAATTGATATAGTTGAATTAGCTATAGTAAACTAACTCCAGTTGAACTAACCCCAGTTATCTATAATAATTAGTTAAGCATTGATAACAATGTTAGTATCTATAATAATTAGTGGTTGATAGTTAAACCACCCATTTGTTCACCTTGGTTATCAGCCACTCACCCTCGTCACTTGGCCTCGGCACAGCAGCTTCGCCCCAGGAGACCTTGGAAGTGGCCAGTAACGATGCGGAGCTCATGGTACAGGCGCCCCGTTCGAGTCGTGCGCGGGTTCGTCGTGCGCTGATGAAATGTCGTTGATTTGAATGACATGATAGGGGATGTTTATTGGAGGATTCATTAAGGATGTAAATGGCAGGAGATTGCTCAAATGGACATATGATTCTTTTCCAGGGGTTGTTTATGATAATGGAATTCAATCAAATTATCATGTTAACTTATCATTCAAGCCATTTGTTCAAGGCAAAAATGGACACCCACAAAGGGTTAGATTAAGGCCAGTGGCTTAAGATTAAAGGGTTAGTTCTCATAAACCATGGTGAAATGTGGGTTTCTCAAAATAAGGGACCCAAAAATTGTTGGTTTATTGAAAGACAATTATAAAAATGGGATGATTTGGGGTGCCCCTATTTTGAGAAACCACCAAATGGTGAAATGGCTTACTGATTAAATGGTTGATTTTAATAAACCATGGTAAAAATGGGCTGAATTCACAACTTACCATGGTTATACGAACACCTAGTAACAGGACCTTTTTGGTATGGTTGCATCTGGGAAATAACTATGGTTATAAACCATATTTCCGGTTCAAGGCCTTAGTTCAGCGACCAGAAATATTCTTTAGAACCAGATGTGTTCCCCAACCCCAGCTGCACATCCAAGTAGTGATAGTCCATGGCAGTCAGCATTTGTTTGGTGTGTATTGATGATATTAAGTGTTTGGGATGGTGAACCCACTGTTGTCCATGACTACAATTACGCACAGACCCCGTGGTTTGCCCGGAGGGCAAACCACGGCTGTCTGTGCGTGTTGAACATTGCTCGAAGAATCAGTGAGAAACACTGGCTATACGCAGTGATTTAGGGTTTAGGGTTTTAGGGTTTAGGTTTGAGGGTTTAGGGTTTTAAGGTTTTAGGGTTTAGGGTTTTAGGGTTTAGGGTTTTAGGGTTTAGGGTTTTAGGGTTTTGGGGTTTAGGGTTAGGGTTTCTTGATTCTCAGAGTTTCAAAACAACTGGACTGCGCAGGGTTTTGGACAGTTGACAAGACTCACTTCTGGGCCGGTCTTGTGGTCACGGGCAAACCATAGGGTCTTGCCGTACAATTAGGTGAATCATGTTGGTGATGGTTGGTCGTTAATGGTTGTAGTTGTTAATACTCTTGATATTGTTCATGATAGTTTTGTTCATCGTTGTCGTGGTCAAATATTTCCCAGTAATGCTGTGATTACCTCTGGCGTGGATGTCATCGACAATGCAATCGCTGAAAGCTGATCTGCTCAATTTCCACAGCGGACCCCTGCGATCTCAGCTGATTTCTTCTGACAGACTCAGCATGAACGAAAGTTGAACCATCATTGCAAGTGATGCTCCAGCCATGAAACAAGTGCTAACCTATCACGCTGTACTAACCCTCAGTAGCCATTGTCATCAACCTTTTTTGGTGGCTATTCTCCAGCTTTCTGAACCATGCTTGAGCGTGTACTAAGCCTCATTACTAGCCACAATTCCCAACCAGTTTTTTTTGTGTCATTCAAACCGTTATCGACCATCACAAACGATCATTAACAATCATTGACAATAGTTAGCACTTCATTAACCATGTCTATGAACCATCATTGAACATTATCAACCATTAATGATCCAGCATTGGGAACCTCTTTTTAGCACGCTTGACCACACAGCCATAGCCACCCCGCGCATTCCCAATGTGTTCATGGTTATCACAGCGTGGTACAAGATGAATGGAGGATAGCTGACAACCAGGTACAGATGAATTGTTTGAATGGATCGAGCGGATCCGATAGACACTCAAACAACTGGGGTAACTGCCAGTTGTCCATAAATGGGTGTTTTTCAGAATGGCGGCACCCCTAGTTATCATCCTTTATTAGTCATTTACAATGAGAAAGCACCAAACGAGCCAGTCCAAAGCCTACAACTGCTGGCGTAGCGCATCATTGATTTGGCCCAGAAACGCGCCAGTGGTTAACAGTGTTTTTATCATGGCTGATGATGGTTCATCATGATAAATAATGGTTGATCATAGGGGATAGTAACCCACATATGGTTAAACAACTACTAGTGTACGGGTTTGTCCATAGCCATGGTGGTACCTATTAGCCATCCAAGCTTATAGCGTTTTATAGCCATTAAGATTGAAACAACCACCAGTTTTTGGGATACGTCATTTCGTGAATATATGCATCATTAAAGATCCTGACCAGACCTGCTAGCATTATTCACCTCTGCTTATGTTGACCCGCACTGGTCATTACAAAATATGATTCACCATGCTGGGGCCTACCAGTTTTTTTGGGGACACTTGCAGCACAAGTGACAACCGCACTTTTTGAAATTGCTCGTTTCACCGCTGCTCACACTCGCACTTATTTTGCTACAATTGTCTACAATTTGCTGCACTTGGTAGTATAGGTACGGGATATATAGGTTTTATTTACCTGTATATGTTTAGACATCTCACACCATTCATATATGCAATTACACCCATCATGTAACATACGATACATATACATATTTATCTGGTTGGTGGTTTCACATTTTTTGTTTTCCCCAGTAATTGTTGACATATGGCTGGTTGACAAGCATATTTCTCATAGGGGTTGAAACCACCAACCAGATATATATATATATATATAGATATCTATGTCAACTGGCCTTGCACACACCATGATGACAACAGAACCTGCAGCCGTTGGTCCCGTTGGTGCTCCAGGAAAGAATGAGGAAGAAAGCGTCATACGTGGCCTGGCGATGCGTTGCGCACGATGGGTGGTTCCATTAACTGTCGTGGTGGGCAGGTGCATTGATTTGTGTGGTACTCAACAAAAGGAACCCCCGAAAAAGCAGATGGTATATCATTATGAATGGTTAATGAATAGTTTACCATCCAGTAACATTATGATCATTATTTAATCATCTGGTATATCATTATTAACCATCAAGTAGATATGAATGGTTAATGACGGAGGATTGGGGGGATACGCCTATTTTAGGAAACCACCATTTAAACAATGGTTCAATGGTGTTTTAACAGTGGCTAATGACTGCTTGACAATGGCTAGGAATCATGATGGTTGATGATTGTAAGTGATGGTTATGGCTACATGGTGGCTAAACGTTTGTTGATAAATGATAAATGCTTAATGTAAATGACAGGCGAGCAAATGCACCTGAACAATAGACAGTAGATGTGTGCGACTTGATAATAGCTCTCTCTCTCTCTCTTTCCTTATATATATATATAGAGATAGATATTAATATATGTATATATATTGTTTTTACGTACTTATTGTACATATAATTTATATATATATATATATCAATAGAAATACATATATATATTATATATTTATCTCTCTCTCTATATATATATATATATTGATGTATATATATATATATTCATTTTTATATATTTATATATATATATATCGATTTATTTCTATATATATATATATATGTATATTGATATATTTCTATATATATATATGTATAGATATATATATATATATATATATTTCCATAAATACATATATATATATTGATATATTTCTTTTATATATATGTATGTATATACTCATGTAAATATATAGCTTTTTATTTACATACACACACATATTCGTACACATGCTGCAGGCTACAACAACAATTGGGGAGATCAGTCACCATACACTGCATGTTACCCACGGATGATAGATATGTATTTATATATATAGATATGAATATATAAATTCAGATTTGCTGAAATTAACACATATAGATATACACTTGCAATATACTGACAAAAGATGGCATGTGCATATTGTTCAGAGACACATGCATGTATGTTGTGTTTGTTTCGTGATACCTATACACCTTCGTTTCGGTACACATGTGCATGCTTACATGCATATCTACATGATGGAACTGCCACTGTTTGTAAGCTTTGAAACCCCACTACTACAAACATGACAGGACATGGTGGTGCTGGTTTATTGCAACATGATTTTCACGCATTGCGGAAGGGAAATCTGGCAAGTTGGACCATCATCGACTAGCCTTGCCATGGATACATCGCAAGAACTCTTGGGAGTCTACGACGAGGTGGGTGTTCCTCAAAATGGGGAACCCCAAAACTGGTTAATATGAGAGGACTTAGGGGTGCCTCTATTTTGAGAAACCACCATGTGATTTTCTGATGGCCAAAACAATCTGAGTGGTCAGTCCTCAGCCATTAGTTCATGGCTTTCCCTGTTGATGTTGTTGGCAGAAATGACCCACCCTTTCACTGTGATAAAAAGAAGCCAGCTCCTTGAAACATGGGTACGGTAGTTAACTAGCATGGTTCGATATGGCTGAGCTTCAGATGGTGTGGTCCTAAGTGACATTTGGTAGGTTGAGGTAGGGGTCGTTGGTCGTTTAGTAGCATGGATAAATTCGCGAGCTTTCGTCGGTGTTGTCGTACAGCACAGGTCCAGAGCCTCACCCGAATGTTTTTGCGCAGAAATATCGTTTCTCAAGTCAGTTTGGGAAGCCTACAACATGGCCCCCCAACCACTTTGGTTAGTTGGTTTATAAGTACCGTAAGTATCTTTAACTGGGGTGATTTTACCAGGTATAGGGGTTATAACCCAACTTAAAACTACCAGGGGCCCACCTTGTACAAATGGTAGGTTATTACTACAAACGGTTCATAAAGGATGATTTAGGGGTACCCCTATGAATTAAGAGACGCCTACATCAGATGTGGCTTTTTCCGCAGGAAAGAAAGGATTTGACGGGCTCACAAGCAGGTGGCCACCTCCAGGAATGGGCATCAGCATCACCCCATGATAATTCTAATTCATTTTCATCATCAACTGGGTCAGGGCCTTGATTGCGGGTGCCTCTTAATTCCCCATTTGCAGCTTTGCGAATTGGAGTCGACCCTTGGTATATCAAGTGTTTTAAGGTGTCCATGGGGAAGCGCTCTAAAGCCATGAAACCAGCAGTCTGATCAAAACTAGAAAGCTGACCAAATCCCAATGGAATTCAACCCTGAAAGCAAGGGACGGGACACTCAACTCGCAGCCGCCACCGCCGTGCCACGACTGGAGGTGAAAAAGTTGGAGAGCATCTTGGATGATAGTTGGCATGGGGGAGAATCGATCACCCTCATGGTTGTTACCATGGGCCCCCCAAACCCTAGATAAAGTTTGTTTTGACCCTCCAAAATATGGGTTACAAGCTATATAAACATGCTAGCCCCGGGGATGCTGCTTGGTTGATGAATGGATTTGGGCGGGTTTTGCAAGACTAAGTATTTGTTAAGATGTGCAACTACCATACTGATTACATGCCCACAATGATACATAGTACGTGCAATGCATGTGTGTAAGTGTAATTGTGTACATGCTTGTATATGTAAGCAGATGTAAACAGGCCGGTTGGGCTGGAAAATGTCGTTGCGCTGCTGCTCTTTTGTGATTCATAAATTAGATGGAATTGGAGAACCGAATGACCGAATGTGTGTTTATGTAGACATCGGTTTGAGAAACTTACGCAAGGCCAATGACAAACTCACCTACCACCATAGTCGCTTCCTAGAATTGAGACACACAACAAGTGCGATCTGCAGGGTTCCGTCGTCCTCCTCACGACCACCGCCATCACCACCATCACCACCATCACCACCATCACCACCTTCATCGGCCCAGTTTGAGTTGATGAAGGCTGCTTGCTATCATTTGAGCCCATGGAATTTGAAAACACCTTTTATTGAATTTGGGGCATTCGATTTTGGGTAGATTCTTCCCTACAGTCTAACGCACTACATAATGAGTGTCCACCGATGTGCTCTCACCTGACAAGGGCTGCTGACAGGGCTGATGCTCTTGCTGTCCACCATCTCAGCAAGAAATTGTTCCAAGCGGTATTGAAGGATGCTGCACGGGTGGGCTGGTGCCTGATCGGCCAAAGGGTCCATGACCTTATTGCCGTGGAGAAATTATGGTACCTTTTGTGCTGCGCCAAAGCGTACAAGCGTGGTTAAGCTGAAGGCCACGCTGGACAAGCAAAGTCGTGAGTCTTCAGCTGGTATCAAAAGCGGGAGAAGCAAATCCGCTCCCTGCAGTCCAATCCCACAGGTAGTGCTTCAGGGATCTTCAGGGCATTCAGAGCAGCGGCTATAATGCGATCCATCGTGGCACTCGGGCATTGCATAGATTTGAAGAACCAGGTTCCGGCCATGCACCTTGAGCGCAAAGCTTTGGGAGTTCCAGTTCCAATTTGGAGGCATTGCCAACAAAGCCAAAGAGCACGGACTTTTGACTGCTGAAGCTGCGATAAACCCGCGGCAGCGTTTGTGGCCCGCCTACTGCTATCTATTGGCATATGTTAGCTATTCGCGAATTATTCGTTGTGTTTATTTGCATACTGCAGACGTGTTTGCAAGTATGTGCAGGTTGTCATATGTAAGCTGATGTGATATTCAGACCGCGCCAGCAATTCACAAACCGTTGGTTACCGGCCCATTGCAGCAGTGGTGACAGGGTGGAATTAAAGACATCGTTGGTTTTACATATATTTACTCACACATACGCATTTGTATTTGCATTGTTTCCTAACTTTTATTTATTTAAGTGATTATATTTACATGTCAATATACATTGCATGCAGCCATACCAGATATCTACGTACATGTTCTGATGGCCCCAAACAGGCGAACAATGTCTTACCCTTCGGTGCCACACGTAGCCATCAAAATCATTGTTTTCCCTGGTTAAGTTTGTAATTTGCAATTAATGTATGTTTTCCATTGCCCAGCCTGCGTTGCTTACAAATTAGGTGGTTCCCAAACTATTTTTTTGATGCATGATAATGGTTTCTCAAGCCATAGGGGTACCCCAAAAATGGCGTAATACTCCTGAGGCCCGAAAGGGTGGGAGGCTGGTTGAGATCGCGACTGTACTACTGGTCGTGCTTATTGTATCCCATTGCAATCATTACAAGCAACTTAATTTCCATGTATTTCGCAGCAACTCTGGGTTCACACAAAATATTCTACCTATTACATGTAACCCAACCATAGTTGTTCACCATCTTTATGGATCCCATCAAAATGAGGATGCGTTGTAATCATCATCTGTGAGCGTACCAGCCACCATTATCAACAACTAAGTACACCCCTTGGGCGTGGCCAAGGTGTGTTCAAGGCGATGGACGACAGCGGGGACGGGTTATTGTCAGAGGAAGAGATGAGCGAGTGGTTGATGGACGAGAGAGTCTTGGCGGCGCTTGGCTCTGCCTGCCTGTGTTGATGACGGTAGGTCGTCATTCCCCATAGTGCTGACGATAGTGTCGCTGATGGTGAATGATGGTGACAGTTCATGGACGGCCGATGATAGGTAATGAACTGAAGTGAAAATTCCCAACAGCAGGATGCTTTTGGGTTTCAATCTCTAGAAGCAGGGGGGCGTTCAACCATTTTCCGAGAAATTTCTCGGCGGACACGGGTCCCGGGAACCTTGGAACCTTAGTTCGCGCAAAATTTGTTGCTGTTGTTGGGTTGCAATGCTGAGTTAATGACTCAATTCACCAACTAGGAGCTAATATGTGATCAGTAAATCCGGAGGTTTTTCCCTGCAACGAGGGGATCTTGTAACAGAGGGCAACCATCAAACAAAAATCAACCAACCATGAACTCTAACCATCATTGATTCAACCAACCCTGACCTAAAACCATCACTGATCATGGCTTTGGCCA
>VSDK01024538.1:140833-208704 GCA_009767595.1 Symbiodinium kawagutii
AGTCGTTCTGCTTGTAGCAGCTGAAGCTGATAGCGGCGAGCCGAGTCCCAGTTGGGATCCAACAGTCGAACTCTTGTGCTTGCTTGATTGGCTGGTTTGTAGGTCGGTGGGTCTGTTAGTTGGGTGATTGATAGCCATTGCCAGCAATCAGAGTAGCTCGCAGCCAAGTAAGGCTGACATGGAGCATGCTGTGCTTGTGTAGATTAACAACTTCATTAGCAACCATGGCGGATACCTCGTTGTATATATTCGTACATATACAGGTTATATAGGTTGGCAGGTTAATAGTGATATACCTCGTTCAGTGTTGGGTGGACCGACTTTGGTGACGTGTGCAGTTTTAAACAAACATGCGCCGTTGAAATTGTCTGTTAGTTCCATTCTGAGGTCAATTTTGTTGTTTTTATTATTTACATGTGCAAAGTATAATGTTTGCAATATTCAAAGAAGATGGTTTGCAAGACTGACTGATTGTTGGATATCAATCCACTAATGTTTGAAGATCCCATCCTGGTTGGTGGTTTCATACATGGTTTTTTTCTCAGTATTACCGAATGGTTGGTTAGTTGGTTGACTTGCACATATTTCCCATGACAGGCTTGGTTCAACCACCAACGACTATCATCCGCTTTTGGTTGCTGATAACGAATCGACCAGCTGGCGAAACTTAAATGTGAAAGCAAACAACCACTACGATTGATCATTTTTCAGGTGGCTGGGAGCACCCCAAGAACGGTGGATACCTCTGCAAATATACTGGTAGGTTAATACTATAGGTTGGTAGGTTAGTAGTGATATACCTCATTTAAGTGTTTTCAGGTTGCTGGGAGCACCCCAACAAGCATGCTACCAACAACTTGTTGGCTTCTCGTCCGTTTTTGCAGACAAAAGCATCAACACACTTTGAACCACTATCATGTTTAGTCGAGTCAAGCCAACCCCACCAAGCAATTGTAAACCTTTTCGGTAAGGGAAGGGATCCCTTAGGACCCTGCTGCAAATGAAGGAAACACGCCATATTTGCAAGGAATGTCATGGAATGTCCACCAGGAAGATTTTGGACATCCATTGGTGTTTCCACCAGGTACAACCTTGGGACCCCCCAGTGAGCTAAGTTATTTTGGAACCAGGGTAACTACCATGTGGTAGTGATATGACTATAAGCAAATAGCCTGTTAAATCAAGTTGGAACTGGGTAGAGCAACTGATAAAAAGCTAGTGTGTGATTCAGGTAACTGTGTTTCTTGTTGAAACACAGCTGTCTCTCAGTGGTTCAGACACAAACATATCGAGAAACGATATGTCATGCTTGCAAAAGCAAAAGCCTGCCCAAGTGTCTTTTGCGATCCATCCTTAAACAGAGTAACCCCCGACCATCCGGAGCAGCATCACCATGGTGTTAAGAACTGGAACTTTTATCAGTTGTGCCTGGCATTGGCTTTGGTTGGCTGATGTTGCTAGGATACGTTTGTTGCGAGAACTTCTTCTTGTCAATCATCTCGAGCAAAGGCATTGATGACCGACGAGCAAGATGTAGAAGAAACGAAAGATCACCTTCAATGCAAATTCATTGAAATCAGTGCTGATGTACATAGCTGACCCATCACCACCAGCTCAGTACGTATCATATTTCAATACATTTTGTGAGCGATTCTATTTGGAATCGTCCAAATAATATTTCCAAAAAACCGATGTCAATGCAAGGGTGGATTCACTAGTTCTAAAGTTTGTCAAACCTTTGAAACCAAACTGATGGGAGATGCAAACCCAGTTATGAATGGTTGTTAATGGGTAATAATAGTAAAATACATGGCTGATAATGGTTTAATGAGAGGTGTAAACCTAGGCAATCACCATAAATCCTGCAATGTGAGCTTTGTTACACCAGCACCGTTGGTTTATTACTAGCTTTGTGACGGGTGATTTCTACCCGGGGATGAACTGGGCAACGAATCGAACTGCTTGGGGCCGTACCAACGGAGCATTCAAAGTAGGGGAGGGCTTTATGGTGGATATATTGACCATTCATTAACCAATCATTCATTACAGTAATATAACCATGGTTTTATAGTGGTGGAGGGCTTTATGGTGGTGAATGGTTTGTTGGTTATATGAATGGTTGATAATAAGGGATATAGTAAGAACCAACAAATATAGTGGATATATTCTTGGCGGATTACAGCTATGAACTTAGCTTTTTAGGGATATTATTGATTTACCATATAACCACTAAAGGTTAGACTTTAAGCAAAGGATCTAAAAGCCAGCAAGTATTCCAGCAATAGGTGAGACTCAACGACAATAGTGGTTCAACAAAAGTGCAGCGGATCCCTTGGGACTGATGTGATAGAACTTTGACCAGAAAGGACCGTGGCGAAACGATCCAACTTTGTCCCAGTCCTTCAACTGTTGACGGTGGCGGTTGGACTTCCTTCCAACCAGAGCGAAACCTGGATATGTCCGGAGTAGGAATCTGGGTACTGCAAGTAGCCTAGGTTTTTGGTGCAATTTGGGAATAGATGGGTTTACCATATGGTGGTTTGTTGATAGCTGGGGATACCCCTAAATCATCCTGCATAAGTGGTTGAGAATAATAAACCAACCATGCCTTTGGGGTTTCCCTATGGCTTGAGAGATACCCAGATGTAGCGCTGAAAAGTATCGTTTCAGCAAGGGTTCTGAAGGCAACCACGAAAGAATTAATGGTTTAAGTGATGGTTTAAGTGATAGTTTATTGCGGGCTGTTGATTGGGAGCGATTCAGAGCCAGGGTGATCCATATATCCTTGTAAAGGGGGAGCTGAGGAGCTACCACCATTCTTGTGACCAAATGGTTTGTTGATGGGTTAATGACCGATGGTTAATTTTGTCGAGCAATTGCCTATCTTCGTCATCACTGGTTCATAATGCTTAATGATGGCCCTGTAATCATGAAATGTTTAAGCACAACCATGTTTCAAAACAACATTTGCATATTTGTCGGGATAGAATCAACAAAACTAGGGATATGACCAACTATGTCGGTGATGTTGGTGAACAGAACTGAAGTACCAGATTTGTTGGATGTGTCGCTAAATGACTTACACAGCCACTTACAGCTGCAAATTGGTGTTTCTCAAAATAGGGAACCTGTAAAAATGGTTTTAGTACTAGCCATGACTAGCGATGGATGATATCTGGGGGCAGCTTGCCGCCATGTGGCAGTGGATCAAAACCCTTGGTCCCCCTGGTTCCCCTATCATGCGCACTTGTTTTCCCTATTCTTGTTGGTGAATGCTCCCGCATGAAATTGCTTGGTCAACTGCTTGACCTGGTCACTCGCCATGTTGCGAAACCACGAATCATGTAACGTGCCGCAGCAGTTGATCACCCGGCAACTGCGACTGCGATCTGGACACACCCAGCTGTAGCTCGAGCGTCGCGTGGTTTCAAGACCCGCCATGAGTCGCGGACAGTGAGCGATGACGAAGTGATTGAAATAACCAACCGAACACAACTGGCTGGTGGTTTTAGTCGTGGTTAATGGCCAATAATTAGCTATTGATAGTGGTTAATCATGACAATGGTCAAGCATGGTTGATAATGGTTCAAAATGATTGAGAATGGTTAATAATAGGAGATACATAATCAACAACAGTGGTTCAACAACTACTGGCTGGTGGTTTGACTGACATGTGTTATTTTCCCTGGTAATCATTAACACATGGTTGGCTGACTAATATTTCAAAGGGGTTGAAACCACCAACTGCACAAGCTATAGAAGTTATTACACTACCTCACTGGTAGGATTTGATTTTGACTACATAGAACTATACAAATTTGCCAGCAGCTCTTGGTTAACTAACTTAGCAACGGGTGATTTCTACCAGTTACAGGGGGTCAACCGGACCCCAACGAGTCTATTTGTACCGGTCACCGCCATCAACACCGCCATCCTTACGGTTGAAGCATCACCCTGCCCCTGGGAACTGATCAAAAAATATGCGACCGGTGATTGGCTGAGAGAACTGGTGGTTTCTTAAGCCAGGACTTGAGGTACCCCCAAGTTATGGTTGGTAGTGACTGATAGTGGTTAACAATGGCTATTAATCAGGACATTGACTGGTGATAGAGGGATATACACCGACTGAAATGGTTGGTGTATTACTATAAATGGTTAATGAAGGATGATAACTGAGGGGTCCCCAAACTGACTTGAGAAAGCACCATTTGTGCTCACAGCGTCCGAATCCTCACAGTCACATTTTAAGCATGGCCCGTCACATCCGAACTGCGATTTGAGTCCAGATCGGTGCCTTTTTTTTCGTGCCGAACGAATTTAAGTTGTTCGGGAAATGTTTCAAGTTTCTGAAGAATCGCAGCTGAAATTGTGGTTGGTACTGAACACCTGGTGGGGCAAACGTTTCCTCATCGCGAGATCGGAGTTCAATCAGCCTTACCAGGTATGGTACGATTGGAAGGTGTTGGGCACTATCATAATGCAAATTATTAAGATAAGCTGTATTACAAGTGACGATTCTTATTACCAGTATTGAATATCGAATAAATCATTAATAGATACATCAGTCATGATTAGTAAGCATATAGAATATTGAACTACAGGAATTACTAGCAACAAAACTGTCTTCATAGCCATGGCATCAGATATATTTCTAGGATTTTCTAGGTACTACCCTCCATGATGCCATTGCCATAACCAGGATCTACCCTCCATCAAGACGTAGCCAACCAACTAAAGCTCATGGGATGGTCCCGGGATGCGATCTTCGTCAGAGTGGTGGGGTACTCCACTTGACTCGTTTCCAGCCGGTGGTTCTGATTTTCTCAAAATTGAGGACCCGCAAAATGCTTGGTTTATAGTCCTGGGTGGATTACAGCTATGAACTTACCTGAACTTAGCTTTTTTGGGATATGACTGATTTACCATATAACCACTAAAGTCGTTAGACTTTTAGCAAGGGATCTGAAAGCCAGCAAGAGTCGGTGTACATTGCTGGCGTTGCCCACCTCATCGACTATATGACTTAAGATTAACCACATTGGATCACTTATCAATCAGTATAAATAGTAACAATTGGATGATTTGGGGCTACCACTATTTTGAGAAACACTCATATTGAGGAATCGACTAAGTAATGTTTGCACAAATTGTACTTTTCATAAATGGTGTTAAATTCACTAACTCAATTACTTTCCATTGTTTACAATTTCACTAAATTGTGTAAGTAAGTAATGGTGTTGAAATACCTGAATTTGCCTCAAGGAACCCTATTTTAGTGGGAAAACAAACGACCACTTCTCACCATTTGTTCCTGATCAATACTGACCAACTATCACGGACTTTTATTTATCAAGCGAGTCGTTGTTTGGGATATTACCAGCCACCGTAGCGAAACCAACAAACACTGGGACAAGGCAATTGTTGAACCATGATTTGGTTCGTGGTTTTAGCTTTCCGCAAGCATCTGACATGGTCGAAATGCAGTGGATATAACAGTAACAGGACTATAGGACAATGTGGGCTACACCAGTACATCAGTAGTATAATGCCAGTCATGAATCATTGAATCACTATATGATGCTTACGAATCGTGACAAACTTTGTTCACCAATGAATTGCAACAGTCTTTATAGTCTTTATAGTAATCACTTGTTTTGCAACCATGAATCATTATGGTCTTCAAATTTGGGAATTCTTTTTGTTGAAACGGGTACCCCATGGCAGTTACCACCAACCACCCGCCGCGACCACACGTGTAACAGCCGTGGCCGGAACCAGTCCATCCGAAAGCCGTCCGGCCAGAACCGGAAATTCTGCTGCAAATAATTTCCGAAAACATCATGAAATATCATGATTTCATCAACCAGTGTAGCCTATCATCCTCACTACCGTTCAATCCTGAATCAACTATTATTGACAATCATTGTACACCAGTACCACAAGATACCACCATGATGATCATCGTAACCATTTCGATTTATGATTAAGCGGAAGCAAGACAACCTTTATCAACGAACCGAGACGGCTGTGATGAAGTCAAGGTCTGCAGTCAAAGTGGCGGCAAGGACAGTCATGGATGGTCTTACCTTAAGGACGACGCGGCATGTCACTCTGACAAGCGGCATGAAACAGTTATTGGCAAGTTGGTGATCTAGCCAACAGTATTCTGGAAAACAGGGGACGGTCGGTTAATCAACATTTTTTCTTATCAATCTAAAACTGGTTGGTGGTTTCCTTTTTTTCTGTTCCCTAGAAATTATTAACAAATGGTTGGTTGACTAATATTTTTCATAAGGGTTGAAACCATCAACCAGAAAACATCTGAATGTTTATTGATTAAAACCATAGAATGTTTACAATTTGATTGTTGCTGAAAAATCGTATTGCTGCAAAGAAACAAATTCCAATATGTATGTAATACATATGTATATATTTTTGTGAGTTAGTATATCAACCAATTTGTAGAGAGAAAGATCAGACAGTTGAAAGAAGAACATGCCCCTAGAGACTAGCAAATCTCTGACAAAAAGCAAAGGCAAGCAACAATAGAATCAAATTGTGAAATCATTACACTGTGTACTGCCGAAAACTGTTGAAAGTAGCAACTTGAAAAAATCTACCTCAAAGGATGAACGTTCACAAGAATGTGCATTCTTCAGTATAGAGGAATGAATGACAGAAACAAGGCAAGATAATACCTGGTTTATTGACTTTTCAATTTTCACCACAAGGAAACCTCAAAAAGAACCAAAAGCACTCGTCATTAGGCATGGTGATCACCAGTAGGATTTAGGCAAGTTTGAGATGCTCAACCAGTGAAGCACCAGAATTTCCAACAAATGTTGCAAGCCAAAGAACTTGAAAAGTTCAAAGATATAGTGATACAGCTCCAAAGAAGATCCATTGTAAGGGAAACACCAATCCCCCTGGTGACCCGGAAGGTTGCCGGCTGACTCTTGGTGATGGTCGGCGCGGGGTACATTTGACGGTCGCCAATCGCTGACCATTTCTTTGCAAACTACGATCATCACCAACCAGCATATTGCCATCATATGACCATCAAAGAACCAACATATGGTGCTTTCTCAAGCCACAGGGGACTCCCAACAACTAGATTGTTCATTGCCATAAATGGTTAATAGACTGGATTTCCAGGGACCCCTGCACTGAGAAACACCCACACATTCATCATCAACCACAAGGAACCATCAGAAGACCACCAACCATCATTAGGCACTGCCCACGATGGATACAGCTCATGGACTGAATCTGAGCACTACTGGTTTTGGCATCGGCTGTGTGTGTGGCACCGATTTCAGCGCTTGCGCAACTTCTTCATTTGAGCTTTGGCTGGTGCAATGAGCCAGCAAAGCCGCCTCGACCTGAGTAAGCAGGACAGCTGAGTGGCAACATTGAATCTGATCTATCCTTATATGGCTATGGGTCAATATTAACCAACCAATTAATGGGGGATTTCCACCAACAATAATAGGGAAACAATGGTTAATGATAGGGGAACTAGGGGTACAGGGTTTTGACCCACTGCCATATGAATTCATACAATATCATTTAGTAACCACAGGTGTTTCAGTAATCAGTTTTGAGGAGTCAGCTGCTGTTTGAGTCGCTGTTGATCACTTATGATTTTATATGACTCACCATTGAAAATCGTCAAAGATCACTCGGCGAATGATGGGCTAGTGCACGAGCGCCCAAAGCGCCACACGGGCATTTCCCGCGCGCGGGCTCTGATGCTGGCAGCGCTGCCCCGGCAAGCGAAGGCAAGGCTGGGACCGTTTCCGATGATCAAACGATCAGACTGGGACGAGGAGGAGGGAGTAGGTAGCTGCGGGCAGTTGGAGAGGTCTCAGATCCTTGGAGCGTCGCGCAAGTCACCGGGAAACTGGTCAGCCATGGTTCCTGAGGGGTTCGTTCAGCTACCAGCTATAGGGTGCAGCTAATCATGGTGAGCTGCAGATCCAAGTCTCAACCCGTGGCCCTGAGATTGTCAGCGGTTCATCACTTCATCGCTGATGCACCCGCGCGTTTTCACCAGCTTCAATAGGTGGGTAGTAATGGTGGGTAGTAATGGTCCGTGATTTTTATCATTCAATAGGTGGGTGGTAATTAATGGTTATTGATGGTAGCAATGGCTTCAGAAACCACCAACTTTTGTCAAACAAGGTCGCTTCCTAAGCCGTATAGCGGTACTTCCAGTTATCATGTGATATTTCTTTGTCATCAAGCCAGGCATTTTTGGGGATCCTTATTTTAAGAAACCACCATTCGTGATTAATCCCATGGAGCTTTCTTATGAAAGGGAAGCCCGGAAAATATGGAAGGCTTATTGCGACGATGATTGATAATTATAAAGGATGATTTTTTGGTACCCCGATGACTTGAGAAATCATCCAAGACTAGTCATTCATATCCATTCATAGTAATAAACCAACCATTTTGTGCGGTAACGAGAAACCACCCAATGAACATAACAACTATTATGAAAACACAATCCTTAATCAAACAATGGCATGATGGTTGGGGGTCCCCCCAAATCATCCGCTTAACTACTGTAACCATTAATATAGTCATAAACCAACCATTTTTGGAATTCCGTATGGCTTGAGAAACCACTATAGCTGGTCCCTCTCCCTGCCCAAACTGATAGCAGCTGACTCTCTTCTCTTTCTAAGTTGTGACATGCCACCTTTCCCAAGAGCCACCACTTAATCCACCTCGTTGCCTGGGTGGAAAAAGTGGAGATCGCGACAAGCACCGGGACGACTGGAGATTGCCACCGGGGTCATTGGCGGCTGACAGCGTTGTGACCCCAAAACTCAAGGCTTGACGATGACGATGATGATGATGATGATGATGATGATGATGATGAGAATCATGCTTCGCTCACTCAGGTTTCTGAAGCTATTTTTTCGAGCGGATGGTGCAATTGATGATTGTTGATTAGTTGGTCGGCTGACGGTCCAATGTGGTGACTACTGTTGGAATCAATATGGTTGATACCAGTAGTTGACGAGTTGAACGGTGGATGATGACTTGATGCTTGACCCATCCTTGAGCATTCAATCATTGAATCATCAATTCACCAAGCTTTCACGTGATTGAATTGATGATTTATAGTGGTGGAATGTTGGTTGAGATCAATGAATGAATTATCGTTGATTCTTACTAGAAATGATGAACATCATTCCGGTTGAATCATTTAGTTGATTCATTGAAATGATGGTGGATTCATCGAAATCATGATAAACTAATAAACTATAGAAATGAAGAATTCATCCCGGTTTTATATTTCGCCATCATTCAACCATCATTCCACAAATACGAAATCATGGCTGATTCACAGGGGTGGTTCAACCACCACCCAGTTGATGATAGTTATTAGTTATTAGCCATTAACATTTTCACATTTACCATGTTTAAACACCATTAACCATACTGCTTGAATGATGGTTGATGGTTGAGTGGACTACGCGTTGACCCACGGTTCTGGGTATCTCCCCGGTGAGTTGGTCGTGCCGCTGGTGGGTGGAATTGGTTGCTGAGGCGAGGCGAGTGGGTTAGTTACAGTATGAATAATTGTTAATCAACAATCAGGATAATCAACAATCAATATTTTAGTACTATAATAAATCAATATTAATCATACAATCAGTTAATGGATCATAGGGAATAATGAATAATCAACAATCAATATTATAAATGCCGTATGGGGGATTGTAACCAACAACAGTTGGAACAATTGGAGGTTAGTGACACCAGGGAAACGTCGGGTGAACTGACCCATAGCCATAATCCAGCGAGTTACCGCTAGTTGCCAGCTAGTTGCCAGCTAGTTGCCACACAGATCCCGCTGATGCCCAGGATTTGCCACATGGGCTGGATGATTTGCCCATGTATATTGTTTTCAACCTATTGGATATGTAACCATTTGCCAATTCAGGAAAGTTTCTTCAAATGGGGAACCCAAAGCTGTAGATGGTTTAGTACCATGAATGCTTAATGCAAATATGATCTTGGGGCTGGGGGTATACCTATTCTAAGACGCCACCATTTGATGCTTCACAAAGTGCTTGACCCAAGTTGTTGCAGATGAACCCCTGGCGCAATCTTACTTCCGAGGCCAACAAGGGCGAATGGAAGGAGGCAAGATATCTCATGAAAGGCTTGCGGATGCGGAGGGGGGGATGACCAATTCTCAACCTCAACTCTTTTGGGGTTAGATTAGTCTAAAGCTATAGCCAAATAACCATGAGTGTTACCGACTATTATTCTTAACCACTGATCATTAGCCATTTCTTATCAACAGTAAGAAGTCTTGAATATTGGAGACCACTAGGATTAGTAAAATAATCAAGATGTGTGGGTACTCACACTCAAGAATTTGATGCAAGCAAGATGCACAGGTTGCTTGCATAGATAAGAAAACTATAGCCACTGCTATAACTTGTGAGTTTGGCTGATGCAACCTGCATTCCACAGGTTGGTCTACTCAGGGTTTGTTTGTCATTCAAAAGTAGACATGATGTTGACACGGTAAAGCAAATTCATATTACAAATCCAATGCAATCAATGCGCTGACAGCAAAATAAGGAAAATCACCAAATGCCTTTGTTGTGACAGTGGTTGCAATACCATATAATACCATGCGGCATAGACCATGGCTGTTATACCCAGACCAAGCCAATGGAATAGCGCATTCTTTATTGATGGTTTGAGGAGTTTCTCACTTCACGGAGGAAATAACTTTCCAATTTTGCATCGTCGTGCTCATTCTTGACAAGCTTGCATAATTGGGACTTTGCGACGTTTGAGCCCACAAGAATGTTTGCACGCTGGTGGCAAACGAACCGAAAGCCGAAGGCAAGAGGAAAAGCGATACAGTCAAATTGAACAGTACTGTGTGGCGGTTGCCTTGGGCAAACTTCAGAGCCAAATCTTCATAAATTGGAAGAAATCGATTCATCATGAGGATGATGTTTTGAATAGATGTGTCATGGAGGGAGACAAATATATGAAATGTTTTCCATTTGCCCTTTGGATATATTTATTTCTATTCTGCAGCATTCATTTAACACCTTTCTGCCCGCTTTGGTAATAATGCTATTTCACTGCCCCTCGCTTTGAGGGGCCCATGGATTATTAAGCTTCGCTGAGTTGGTCACCTCAAGGAGATGGTCTTTGGAACTGATGGTGTTTGAAAGGGTTCCCACATGTCCAATATGTCCTGTTCACAACCATCGCCGAATTCATGCCAAGTTGAATGTTGATTGACATTCTTTCTCCGTCAAGCTGGGAATTGTTTATTCTTAGCTGGTACTAAACATATACCAATCAGTAACCACGATGAATCAACCAACTGGTGTTGGTAGCTTGGTGTAATATTTTGCAGGTGTTTGAGAGTATGAAATCCATTGATTTTTTTGTATAATGAATTTGTGCCATTCCGTGATAAACCTTTGAACAGTAACTGTCCTTCACTTTTACGTACTTACCAATTTGCTGACCTGAGCGGAAAGCATTCATGATCTGTTTTATACCTTGTGATTGCCACGAGCAGCCCGAGAGAAACAACTTCGACAAAAATCATTGTATACGAGCGAATTGGTTGGCGTGTAGCAGGGCAAACATCAGTCCTGGTGCCCAGGCACATTCTTCAACGTCTTGCTGCTTTGCTTTTATGCCGACGGCAAATGGGGAGGATTTCTTCGTGTGGGGGCCTCCCCGCCTCGAACGCAGGGCAGCTACGCCAGTAGCCCGGCTCCGCACCGCTCGCGGGCCTGGAGCGACGAAGAGGGAGAAGCTGCAACATTGAACTTGTGTGGAGCACACGAGGCGTTCGCGGCCATCCTGTCATGGAGGAGGATGTGGGATCCTGCACCGGTTTGAGAGCTTGGCACAGAGCCGAGAATTTGATGGTGTCAAGGTGGCGAAGCTCTTCAGGAATCTCAGGAGGTGCATTTCAAGATCGGCCGCAAGACTTTATTTGTCAAAGGCTATTTGTTATTTATAGACTTATATTAGATGTTTTGACCGGTTGCTGCGATCAAATATCATGACCAACCATCGACGACCATGACCAACCATCCACCCATTGCGAGTTGATGGTTAGTTATGGTCATTTACGATGCTGCCCTTCACCTTCGAAGGAGAACCTGATGATGACCCCAAGAAAATCCAATAAATCATATAACCTCTCACATAGCAAGCAAGCAACCAACATCAACCAATCAAATAGCCAGCCAATCAGCCAACCAGACAAACAACCAAGAAACCAACCAAGCAACCAGCTGAGGGCTTACCCTGGGGGTTTGGCGTTGGGCCCCTGACTAGGCATGTGGCGGAGACGGCACTTGCGCTTACCCTTGGGTCGGATGATGTGGAACAACATGATCAAGGCCGTGCCGCAGAGTATCGTTGGTCCCTCTGGTGGTCCCCCGCGTTTCGATCACAGATACCATGAGTAGTGATGCAATATTTTGAACATGTCTATTGTATTACAGATGTTGACAGATTGAGGATGCATGTTTTCTGCTATAAATGTTGCAAAAATAAGGATCCATGCTTGCTTTGTTCTCGAAATCCGTTCATATGACATTGGTTGAGCATGGTGGTGATGTGAACACCAGGGCAATTGTTGACCAAAGTGGCAGATGTGTCACATATAATATAGTTTAAGCCTGCAAATGTCCATAAAGGCATCTAGCGAGACAAATGTCTCAGGAATCCGTGAAACCTGGGTGTTTACATTAATTATGCACGGACCTACGGACCTATAATATACAGTATCGAATATGCACATGATACTGACGAAAGATTTGCGCAAAATCAAAAATGCCCCTGTCGGCTCGTCGATCCCGGGATAAAGCAGCTACTGCTGTGGGTCCTAAGTACAAGTTAGCCAACAAGCTGCTTTACCACAATTGCATCTACCACAACTGCTGCCCTATTTATCTACAAACTTAGTCAAGTGCCGTTGTAGGAGAGTAATCGCTAGGGTTCAAAACATGCTCCTAACGAGCTAGCGTTTGCCGGTAAAACAATCGTGGAAGTCAGACTCACCACTATGTAATTACCACTATGCAGTACGCACCATTATTTACCATAGTTTCCATTTTTCGTTCACCATTTACCAGAACGTGATTATATAGATAGTAACCACCCATCACCGACAAGTATTCACCACTATTCACCATCATAAATTCACCATGCGATTAAGAATGTTTGGCTCTTGTTCGTGATCAATAGTGATCATTGACACTCCGTCATTAAGCATTATTGTTCTCTCAACACGGTATTGAATATTCTTACAACACAACAAATGACCACAATTTGTCCATCATTAGCATTCAGCTTATTGATAAGCTCAGCAGCCATTACCCTTTGGCAAACTAATCTGGAAGGTAAAAACACCAGGTTTTTATTTTTATGTTTTTCTACGTGACCAGGCAAAGTTGCCGGAGCGTATACTCAGCCAGCTTATGAACCTTAATTCACTTAGTTGTTTCAAACATTTAACCAACGATCAACCATCTTATGAACCATCCTTAACCAGCTCATTAGCCATCATGAACAAGCTTATAACCAGCTTATAACCCACCATGAACATGTTTCCTCACCAGCTTATAAACCATCATGATCAGCCATCATCCATCATTCATGAGCTTGTCAACCATCAACCATTTCATCAACCATTTGACTAACCACCATCATTACTAATTCCCAATCAGCATTACTAACTGATGGCAGTTAACCATTCCCAACCATCATTACTAACCATCATCCATCATTAGCCAGCTTGTTAAGCATCTAACCGACTGTTTAACTAATCAACCATTTGATTAAGAATCTTTGGGGACCCCGAACATGGTAACCAGCTTGTTAACATCTCAACCAGCTTGTCAACCATCTAATCAACCATTTAATCAACCATTTAGTCAACAATTTTATTAACCATCATTAACTAGCTTGTTGAGCATCAGTAACCCAGGTTGAGATGTTCGACAGTGGTAGCATCACCTCCACCGCGAGGCACACGCGAACGCCAAGCGTCCATTGGCCGCGGAGAGCTGGCTAGAGGTGCGGTGCGGGCCAGCGCTGGTGGATGGTGGTGCCGCAGCTGGTGAAAACCATGGGATAACCGTGGGAATGCCATAGGAAACCATGAACAAACCATAGAAAAAGATGGAAAAAACATGGAAAAAGATGGAAAAACCATGGAAAAACCATGAAAACCATGGAGAAACATAGCTCACCCTAGGGAAAACCATGGAAAAAAAACATAGGAAACCATGGCTGCTAGTGATGGTTAATGCTGATTAATGGTGGTTAATGCTGGTTAATTGAATGTTGAGCTGATTAAAAAGACTGGTTGGTGAACATCTAGGGACCAATGGGTTCATGCTGGTCAATAAGATGGTTGATGATGGATGATGGCTGATAATGATGGTCAAAAAGCTTGTGGATGAGGGTAAATGTTCATGGTGGTTTATAATTTGGCTATAATGATGCTTAATATGCTGGTTAAGGATAGTTCATAATATGGTTGATGGTGATTAAATGCTCAAACAAACAAGTGAACAAACTAGTGCATGATGGTTACAAGCTGGTTATTTTGCCAGTCAATGTGGTTAATGAATGTTCAACAAAGTAGTGAAGAACGATGGTAAATACGTGCAACTGGTCAACACACTAGTGAATAATGCTTCATGATCAGCTGTTGAAGTAGGTCCTTCACGATGATCTTGGTGGTTTGCAACTGGTACTGTGCCTCTGATTGGCAAATATGTGGATTGGCAAATATATGGTTTCTGCTTGACAGCCTTTAGGTCTTGGCCTTTGGCCATTGTTCAGCAACAAAACCAATCGGTTGGATTCCATTCCCGTTGATGGTAGAAGGGAAGCTCACCTGGAAAGCTTCTTACCCCTCTTTTTTTGGGGGGGACGGAACCTTGTGCGGCTTTCACCAGCAGTGGCTTGAATTTTCCATCAATGGCTCCTGTGGTTAGACTGATGTCAATCTCTGCACATTGTTGGTGAGTTTTCAGAGTATTCGCAAGTATGTGGTGGTTTCTGAAGACCCCCCAAAATGGTTGGTTATTTATCAAGGATGATATGGGGATACCGTGTTTCATCATTGTATTCCATCGCAAAAAAACATCTTTCAACAAATCCGTAAAACAATCCACAACCCTATGAATCACCTCCTAGTAATTATAAATCACCTTTGAATCACCTATGAACCTATGAAGCCACAGGAGTAATGATTGTAAACCTCCAAGTTGCTGCGCCATCCAAAGAGTTTTGGCAGCGCCAGGACATGCTGGGACGTGTTTTCCAACCCGATATCACCAGTGCCTGTAGCAGCACCACAGGGATGATGGGGTGCTGATTAAATTGATGGGGATTAGTGGTTGCTTAATGGTTGAATCATGGCTGGTCAAGTCTTGGTTAATGATGTTCCAGGTTATGTAAGAGTCACCATATGTCACCATGCAAGAAGATAGCATTTGGCACACCAGTACATGTTATTTAGCGTTTAAACACTTGTACGAATAAAGACACGGAAATCATCGACATTTTTCTGATGTGATAGTTCCGGTGTGAATCATATCGAAGATCAATCTTTGGTGTGTTGGCGATACCATCATTTTGGTGTCTGTGGTGTTTTGAAGTGTTCCAGCTAAGTACCTCAGGTCGTTCCGTCATACTCCCTCCAGTTCGGTGGCTTGCCGGAGTTGGAGGTTCCATCAGCCTAGGTTGGTTGATAGAAATCAGTCTACTGTGGGTTGCAGCAAAACGAGGGAACCTCTAAGAGCGATTAAGATGTAGCTAGCTCAGTCAAGATTAATTAAGCAATCAACAATTAGCAGCCAATAGCAGCTGGCAAGCATCCGAACGTGAACCGCTGGGTTGGATGTTTTGACAAGTCGGCAAGTTGGCAGCTTAGGCAGCGTCCGCAGTTGGTGTTTCACGTGGCAACTCTTGGATAGCATCAAAATGTTTCGAATAACGTGAATGATTCAAATCCGTTAAAAATACTCGTAGGTAATTCACCAGCAGTTGGGTACCACCAGGTACTGATACATACCATTGACAGCACATGTGTGGTTCATCATGTTCTTACTTGTGAATCTTGTGATCATCATGATCCAGCAATATGGTGTTTCTCAGAATAGGGGTACTTCCAAATCATCCAGTTTATCAACCATTTAAAGTAACAGACCAAACATTTTGGACCCCCTATATTTGCCATGATATATATATATATACACACATATCATCACACACACGCATCAACAGGTGTAGGATTGCCTTTATTGCATCAATCATGCCATCTCGTGATATTGATTAGAAGGTAAGGCACGTCAATTATATCAACAAGATGTTGATTGTATGAAAACAGATGTTTTATTTGATATATAAACGACCAATTGGCACAGACAACCTCATGTATCATTTGATGTTCCCATTTGATATGATATCAACAAGATGTTTCATCATGTGGTATCAACCAATATCAACAAAGTTCATGTTCTTTGGAATGTTTACTGCTTGGTCTTGCCGCGCCAACGTTACGTCGGGTCGCTAGAGCAGTTGCCTAACTGGTGAGTGGTCTCGTGTTTGTTTCAACCACAGCTGCGGTGTAAGCAACAATACTAGGGATATAACAGTTCTGAGGATATAACCACAGATGGGGGAAATCACAACCAACACAAGGTATATCAAGCAGCAGCAAAACAAAGGACATAAGCAACAACCTGATGGTTTATGATTATTTGTGACACGTACTTATATAGTCTAGTTGATAAGTTGCTTTGTTGAGGGTTTAGCAACTATACTTGGGCTGGGGCAATGCCAACCAGCTAAGTAGCTTGAGTTACCAAGAAAGATAGCTGGTTGAAGGCGCCCCTCGGCGCCTGCTGTCGACTGAGCAGAGTGCCACCCCGGGCTGCCACATGAGGGTCAACTCCGCAGATCGATTGGACGAAGCGGCTTCCCTGGTGGTGGATCTATCTAAACCCAATGTTTAACCATATAAATAGCTAATGATTTACCCCTATGTTCTACCAGAATATGTTAAACGATGGTTCATTTTTGAATATGGATCTCACATTAACAGAGTAACTGCGGTCAAACAGTTTGATGTTCGTGGAATGGAACAGTTAGGTTCAGAGTTCGCACCATGAATCATGATTTCTTGGTGATGCCATTGACCTCCGCAGTGAGGTTACAACACTCTCTTGAAGTGCTACAGCCAGCGCGGTGACTTCTTGAAAGTGGAAAAGTGGAATCTTGGCGATCTGTGACCAACACAAAGCTGATCGTCGTCAACCCAACCATCGAAATGAGCACAAACGATTGAAATGAAGGGAAAACCAAAAATTGAAATTTGGAATAAAGATAATAAACATACCCAACCATTGGAGGGCAAAGCGCCATAGCAATGTTGGACTCTGTCCGGTTGCGTAGCGAGGTAGAGTCGTTTCACATGTGCGATTCGAGGATTGTTGAGATCCATCTCAAACTGCCTTGGACAACTCCAACTGATATGTGGCTGTCACAAGAACTACAACCATCATTGGTCACATGGCGAGGCGCCCGCTGGTTGAACGCTGCAACAACAGCGACATTACTTGGCTCACGAGTGTGCCCGGGGGAGGCAAGACTGTCACTGCTATGCAGCACTGGTTCTGTCGTGCCAGCACGCTGCAGTAGAAAGCGCGCAAGTCATTTTCATCATGAGGAACGCGTCTGACGTGCAGGGCACCATCAACTATCTCTGCTTGCAACAACTGAGCCCCAGAATTGTGTTGGGATCGGATGGCCATGGGTTTTTGCTCCCTGGTAGCACTCGAAACGGGTAAAATCAGTTGGCTGCCAGGCATGGCGAAATGTGCCGGCTTCTTGAAACGCGCACCAAGTTGGCCCACCTGGAGCTAGTTGAAAATCAAAAGTTGCAGAGAAAGTTCCTCAGCAGCACCATCAAGACAGTTGTGGCCGATGACACCAAGCTCGGTGACACTGGGGCTGCTCAGGAGTTGGCTCTCACCTCACTTGCCGCAGCATGGAAGACTTGTTCAACCCTGCAGGAACACTTTGCTTCTCGCAGGGCCAAGATGGAAGAGGATCCCTCCAAGGTGCCAGAAATCCCTGGAGATGATCATGCAGAGTTCCGTGAGCAGTTCGTCGCTCGACATCCTGATGTTCTTCTTCCTCCTCATCGTGACTGCTGTAACAGGCAAACTCTCAATTTCTCGTTCTTTTTCAGCTTCTTTGCCATAGGCATTGTTGCTGTTCCATGCTGTAGGATGCTTGTGTGCTGCGCACAGTTTGGCCCACTTGTCCATCAGCTTTACTTTTGCTACGGCTTCCTCCGCTGTAGGTCACTACCCTCGTACCCTGGTGAACCTTCCGTAAATGACCAGATTAGTCTTTGTTGGGATGTTTACCTATGCATCTACTGGTTGGTGAATATTGACTCATAGCCATGTACCTCCTTGTAATTTGTTTCGGATGATTAGTGCCAGAGAATGCAAGTACTTGTAGCTGTCATAGCCAAGGTCCTTTTTTCCGCTATGGGGCTGACCTACTCGAGTTTCTGATGGTTATGATGATTACCCGCATACTTCATGTATGGTATGTTTACCTACATGTGCGTCATTTTATGTGCAAATGATGTAAACACATCATAAAGGGAACATGATTGTGATGGATCTTGTTGCCGTGAGTTCAATATGCGGAGAACCACAACTTTCAGTAGGGAATGCATCTTAACATGATCCGATATGATCGTTTTCCACGTTTATCTTCGCTTGACCCCGGGTAGCATCCATCCTGAGGGTTTGTTCCAATACAACAAATAATTTTAAGCAACGATAAAATGGGAATAAACATGGCATCCATCCTTGTCCATTCTTACTTCCTTCACTTAGCCATTGATCAACCATCACCACTGTTGCAACGGTTGATTAAGCATCACATGGCTGCGGGTCAAAACCCCGTACCCCTGGTTCCCCTATCATTAACCGGCTTGTTATCCCTATTATTACTGGTCATTATCCACCATTAGTTGGTTAGTTCATATTGACTCATAGCCATGTAGTTGGTATATCTCGGACTATTGTTGGTTATCATCCCTTACTATTAACCATTAACCAGCTAGTTAACCATGGTTGTTGGTTGGTTAACTGCTTGACCCAGCTCGCCACATAACCATCATTCATTTTCACTTCTTGCCGAGGATGCGGAGGATGAAGGCACGCGGCGTTGATCCTGACATGTACAGCTGCTTGACAGATGTGAGCCGAGCTGGCGGCAATGATCAATCAGCCGGCTTTTGTCCCAATAGATTGGAGCTATTCCCAAGTAATTTCGAAGATACTAGGAGAAATCACCAAAATCAATCTTTGGTACTAAGCATTGGCCATGAACAAGGGTTTTGATGGTTGGTATTCCAATGATTGCTCATCATGTGTTTCCACATCAGACCCGGCAACTTCTTTCAAGGGTTCATAGCTGGCACCATGTAGTTTCAGGCATTTTCCATACCCTCAATGCAGTGGTTTTAGCATGAAGTAGTCATATCTAGGTTTCAGTGGCAAATTTACCATCACTAAAAGTTGGATTCCAGGTATTTTTGCTAAAAGCCAATTGGTTGAAGTAATGATCAACATTTGCAGGGTGGTAATCGGTACCACCCCGGCTACATACACCAAATGTACAGGTAGGTGGTATACTCCCATTACTATTCGCAATGATTTCCACTAAGCCATCATCATTCCAGTACGTAATGATCATTGAGCATCATCAGCCATGAATTCTCAACCTTATGATTAACAACTATAAACATGTATTTTCCATCAGAAGCCAAAATCAGCCATAGTTGGCCATCATTATCCATGGCTGGCCATTACGATGATCGGAGGATTTGGGGTACCATGGGACATGCCACATTTGTTCCACCTGTGTGCTCCAGCGGTAGGGGAACTCACCGAATTGGATGGCAAGAAATCGCTATGCCAAGATGGGTGAATGATGGTTGATCATGGTTGGCTGCTTGCTCATTGTCGTCAACCGCCCAGCTCTAACCAGAATATGTTTTTTAGATCCAAAGGTTGTGAAGCTAGAAGAGGGTTTAATCATATCAATCTTGGAAGAAATGATATATACATGGATCTTCCATTATTGCAATTGCAGTTGGATCATTTCTTCCCTAATCTTCATGGCACAATGCTGAAAGAAATCATGAGGAGCCACGGCGAAGGGTGACGATGCGCGTACCTATGCGGGCAGATGTGGAAGTAGAGCTCAACAAAGCATCCGGGACTACATGCTACCAGGGTTTACTCCCTAGCTGCACCATGTGAACAGTCGAGACACCACAGCATGTCAAATAGCTATAATAGTAGATATTTGGTCAAGCCACAGAAGGGATACAAGTATGATCTACATGTCACATGTCTATTCCCACATGTATTTGCAAGATCTACTACTACGATCATATCGATAGTCACCTGCGAAACCTTTAAACAACAACTAACCACCATCAACCACCATTAACCACCATTAACCACAACTAACCACCTCTATATCTACTGCTCACCATCGCAGCCACGGTCACCCCCGCTGAGGCTATGGAGCCTTAGTCCAAAGCTACGTTGAAGCGAAAGACGTCTGGGGCGCTGTACCTGGGACGCGGTTGGGTAAGCTGGGGGCGGGACCCTGACACCTGCAGAGTGCTACACCTCAATTAGTGATTTTAACCCTGGGGTTTAACCCTACTTCGCCTAGTTATAAGCCAAAGTTGAACCCAGAGTTGGTTAACTAGGGTAACTACCATGCAATTGGTTGATTTGAGTTGTGCAACTGGCACTTGTTCATTTCAATTGGTTCAGTTAGAGGCTTTGCAACCAAGTGCCACTGCAAATCATCTTAGTACAAGTGCCAGGTGAACCACTGGATCTCTATTTCGCCAGGAGCAGCTTGGGTTCTGCTCTGCGACGCCTGGAAGATTCACCTGAACCAAAACCCCTATGAACTGGCTGCTTGGTCGTGGCTGTCTACAGACCAGCGGTGAAAAACCGAAATGACCAGCAGAAGAAGATCGCACACGCCCATGTGCGCCCCGGTGGTGGCACATGTGCACAGCTGCTGTGCTTCAAAGGCTACAGAGGCTACACAATACATTGAGGCCCAGTGGAGCGGCCAAATTTCTGATATTCTGGAAAAGATGGAGAAGCTGTATCAAGGTCATGGCCCAGTCACATCCAGTCACCCTTGGCGGAGGCGAACACTTTCTGCAGCTGGGTGGCGGATGAGCTGTACAGTCCTTGGGTGTACTGTGTCCGCTGGCTGTAGGCGGGACCTGCGCCCAGCATTCAACAAAACCACTGCAAGGTGCTGACCATGCGTGGGTAGTTGTGCTTGCTCCCATTTCCCTCCATGATTCTTCAGGACAAAGTTTCTTAGGATTGTTGATGGTGTGACATAACATATCCTTGTGATTCTTGCCGATGACGTACTCATTGGTTGCTTGATTCATTGGTTCGTTGAGAGTCAAGCATGTAGCTACGCGTGGGATTCGCCCAGAGCGAAACCGCCCACTTCAAGGAGCCGTGTGAACCAAGTGGTTCCCTAAAAAAATGTCCCAGTGGCCATCATCGCTGCCGACCCCACAAAGGAATCAGACCAATCAACCTTGCTGCAAAGGCACCCGCTTTGATGGCCCAACAGCCATGTTGGAAACGCGGCTGCAGTTGGAGAACCAGCAGACAGCTGAGCTGCAATGGCCAAAGACAATGATCCATGGCAAGCAGGATTCACAATAACCAAATTTAAGTTGCCAAAGCCATTGACTGTCAAAACGAAGCACCGTTGCACACATTGAGATGCAGGCTAGTAGAAGAAGATAAATACATCAATGTGGTAAGTTTTTTGTGTTTGAACGTGGTCGTAGCATCAAGCGTGGCTGTATTTGTTTAACGATCAACAACCTCGTGACCCGCATCACGTCTATGTCATATTTTTGTCAAACCCAGAAATTGCCTAGACATGAGGGTGAAGAGCCACAGGATATGGAACTAACCTGGTGTGGGTCAATTTTCCCCGATTTTTCCAGATACCTGGGTGGCTTATACCCACTGACTTAGCTTTTTAGCTTTTTAGGGATATGATTGATTTACCATATAACCACTAAAAATATATTTTTAGCAAGGGATCTATAATCCACCAAGTGATACCTTTTGGCGTGAAGTTGCCACTCTTCAAAACCGCTATTGAGTTTGTTCTGGCATCGATGCATTATTGAATTTTTCGAGAAGCCAATTTTTTGATATCAAAATTTTAATATCCTTCAAAACCATGATCCTGGGTAAGTGTCAATCTTATTGACCACCAGCCAACTATCAACCGATTACCAAGTACCAATCATGACAATCATGTCTCAGCCAGAAATCAACCAAATATCTTTCAGAAAACAACCAATTTATTCACCATTTGAACCAGTTCAATGTTAACCCAGGAAAAATAGATCCGAGATTCATCATTTACGAAATTTGGGGGCTATCATTTTGACCGGAAACCCAAGTTTCTGCGAAATGTCAGGTACCGAATACTAGTGAAGCACGGGGTTATCATCCATTTTAACCGGTCATCAGCCAGTTCTCAACCAGTGCAACCACCATTGATGGATCAACAAGTCTTGCTTGCCCAGGAGCGTGCACTGGACTCCATGGAGAAGTCCGGGTGCAAGGCGTGAAGTGGGCACCAAATTTTGATGGCAAAATGATTTGTATCATGGTTAATGATGGCTGATACTGGTTTATCATAGGGGATCATGGTGGTTAATTGGTAATAAGGGTGATAACTCCGTTGTATACTATTTTTTTTGTGGTTGACAGTGACAGTGATTCAATATATGATTTCATGATGCTTAATGATAGAGGGTGATAGGCGAAAATAATGGCCAATAATGGCTGATAGTGGTGAATACTACGGGATTGTAGTCGTAAATAGGGGTAATAATCAATGACAATGGATTTGAAAGGGAGATAACATTTAGGGTTTCAGAGGGCAAGTGGTTGATTGACATGTTTTACTTTCTAAATGTATTAACAGCGATGGCTGGTTGGCTGACAAACGTATTTTTTAATATAGGGGCCTTTCAACCAGCAGCCAGTATTTTCAGGGAAACTATGATTTTCTATGGTTAACTATGGTTACCAGTGGCTGACTATGGAGGACAACCAACAATACTAGCTGGCTGGTGTTTTTTTTAAATATGACTTCTGATAACGATTGTAATCGGGGATAATGACCAAGCCTACTGGTTGAACAGCTACTATGAGCTGGTGGTTTTTACCTTTGTTTCCACCAATATTTGTGGGATGGGTGATTGATTGATTGATTTTTTGGCATGGCAACCACTAACCATGGATGGTTTAGTCATGTCAATAATGTTTCATATTCATACTTAAAAATGGTTCACAACGACAGGGAGAACAAGCAGTCACAGGGAATACAACGGACAATGATGGCTAATGCTGGTTAGTGGTGATGACAACGTTTGATCACGATTAAAAGCGGGCAGAGTGTTGTTCTTGAACCGGTCAATATATAAACTGACGTCATTCTTATCCTTTTGATCCCCTGGACAATTCTCAAAATGTGAATCATTGCTTGCTGCTAGTTGCCAAGGGTGTAATGGCTAACAACGTCGGACTGCTGCCATGGTCTTGTCATGCCAGTCAGTTTTGGTCAGCCATATGAACATCCACCCGGTCCTCTTGGAAATTGGGCGTTGAATAGCTACAGTGTTGAAACAGCCACATTGTGGATGAACCAGTATGTTGGTGATGGAGTAGTATGGTTTAACACTTTAAGATGTGTTTTTTCTTGAAGTATCACCATGATAATTTGTTGATCACTATTTTGTTATTCTTCATCACGACTTCCCGATTCCGTCCTTCCACAGGCCTCCAATAAACGTTACATATCCTGTTTATCATCATGCTCAAGGGCGCCTTGAAGAATGATGCTATGACTAGCAAGTCACAGGTTGCGTTGCATCGAAGATATGGACCTGAGCTGAGCACGTAGACCGATATTGACCATTGTCAGCCACCATCATTACCTAGAAACCCTGCTCGTTGGCCATGATCGGTCACAATATCTGGTTGGTGGTTTCAAAACGTTTCAAACATTTTTTATTTTCACTAGTAGTCGTTCACAAATGGTGGTCGACTAGTATTTTTCATAGGGGTTGAAACCACCAACCAGATATCATGATCCCTTAAATGCAGCCAGGTGATTTTTTAGGCATGAATGGGAGATCCAGCTCTTAATCAACCACCATCCGTTTGATCATAAACTGCGGGTGATTTATCCCAAGGCTGCAAGGGGTTATGCACAAAGATCTATAGGTGGCTGCTAACCAAGGGCATTTCGACTCAATGAAACTAGAGCAGTGACGCTACTGAGCTACGTCGACGCTTGTGCAGGTGATCAATTCAAACACCTTCGCCTACAACACGCTGATGAAGCACTACGCCCAAGAGGGACAGGTGGCTGCTGCAGGATGATGTCAGGTTGATTTGCATCGTTAGACGCACCTTTTTTTGATTCGAATTACGAGCTGTTCAATGGCGGTTCCACATTGATGGTTGGTAATGGTTAATTAACAACAATGACAAAATCATGGAAAATGGATATTCATAGGAAATACAATGGTGAATAATGGTTAACGAGAGATCCAGCTGTCAATAAACCACCTTTTTTTTTTTTTCAATTTTAGCTTGTAAATTATCCGCAAATGTCGCGGGTTTAGGGATCTCCCTTTCCAAACCTACGGACCAAACCTCTGGAGCCGGCATTTGTCTGGGCTCTTGGAGATGCGTTTCATCATGTTTGTGGTGGTTCTTGATATCAAACTGGAGGTTTCTTGAACTAGGGGAACCCCACAGTTATGGTTGTTTATGCCGCGCCCTTAACGGCGACGCCACCTTGTTTATTGCTTTAAATGGTGATGAATGGATGATTCAGGTGTACCCCCATTTTGAGAAACCGCCACATATTGATGGATATAGTAACGGACCACTTCATAGCACCTTTGTTATTTGGCGATGCTCACCAGGACAAGTGTTGTCGAGTAAATCTGGGCAGCCCCCGTTCAACTGCATGATTGGCCAGTCAGCAACTGACCGCTGGGTTTCTTTGCCTGTCCATCGTAGTCGGCAACGGGGGTTCTAACCCTGGTCGGATTTACGTCGGATAACATCAGCTACATCTTTTTCTATACAATAGTACTGTCCCAGAAACTGAGATCCTGCCATAGCAGGGTGGTGGAGTTTCCAGAATGCCTGAGGGGAGAAAGCAATTGTCCAGCTGTTGTAATGGAAATATCCCCCTATAGCTGGCTAGAATCCATGTGCTCAGTTGATACTATTCGCATGATGACTGGGCTGAGGAATGACGTCAACTACCATTTCTATAGCTTGTTGATACCATCCTATAGCTTGTTGATATACCATTCCCATGATACCATTCCCATAGCTTGTTGATATACCCCCATGAGGGTTCTGGTTGGTATCCTCGTGTGGCACACGCTGATGACACCATCGCCATGCTGCGCTCCGATGGTTGGTGAGTTGATACGCTGCACAGTGCACGGTGGGGTGCTTGGTCCATCCTTGGTCCATGACCTGCGACACGTCGCAGGTGGCAAAGACGGAAGACGTCTTTGATCGAATGAAGGCTGCTAGCCAGCAATGGTTGCTGATGTTTGGTGGTGTTGGGTGATGTTGCTTAGTGGTGTTGGATGATGTTGCTTAGTGGCATTTGATGATGTTTAAGAAGGGATGGTTGATGATGGCTAATGATGGTTGATGATGTTGGACAATGGTTGATACTGTGTGAGGCCAGCTGGTGATGATTTGTGATCGCCAATGACGGACAATGTTGGCTAATGCAGATTTAAGAAAGTTATTAGTGATGCCTTGTGACTGACGATCGTGAATGATGATTGGCACTCTTTGGTAGAGGCATGATTATGATGATGAATGATGATTGTGATGATGATGAATTAATGATAATTAGTCAATTAATTCAATTTTGTTTAGAACATTAATAGTGTGTGACAATCATGATGAACGATGAGCAATGATTAATGATGACTACAAGACAACAACATGATTATAGTAGAAATGATAAATGATCGTTCACGAATGAGGGTGGATCCTTGGTTAACCATGAATCAGCATCCTCGAAAATCATTTCCCGGAAACTACGCGGAAACTGGTCATTCAACCCCTCCCGTTAGGGTCAGTTGCTGTTTCCAGGAGTCACGGTTGAATGGAAAGGTTCCTGGTGGCCAACTGATCAGGATGAAGCTGAAGGCCAGTTGCCAGGATTCTTTTGGATTCATCGATGCGGTGTAGAAGGGGTCATTGAAACGGATGTATTTGCATGTCATCCTGAATGTGCTGGGAGGTGGATGAGCTAGTAGATCATGGTAACATGATCGAAAAGGATTTTAAAGTGAAATAAGATAATTAAACCACTTTAAAATCATTAAACCAAAGTGAACATCATTGTTGGCACGAACTCAGCCGCAGTACCAGTTTCGTTCAAAGCACTCCTGGTGGTTTTGGTAGCGCAATCACCTGGCTGTGGATCAACATGTGTCCCTGGCCGTTCGCTGTTCACACACCAGTGAAAAAACAACGTTGGGGTGTTCATCCATCCGTTTTTTGGATGCTTGGTGACCCATCCCGATATCATTGGTCATCCGATGCATTCCAGCTCTGACACCCCATAATTAACCAATCAATTAATCATTTGGACTAATGAATAGCTAAATTGATGATCAACTGTCCAAATTGAGAATCAACGATAATCAACTATAGTCCATAAACATTGATCATCAAACTAGTCAATAGGTTACTAATTGATTGGTTAACAGTTGCAGCTAATAGTCCAATCATTAGTCCAAATTGATATATCATTAGTCCAATCAATTAGTCCAAACTATCATTAGTTATTAGTTTGCAGCTAAAACTATCCAATGTTTGATGATCAGCTCCTCTCCCCTGGTCACCCATCTCCAGCACCGTGGGTGGCCACGTCGCCATCCGAGGCGTCCAAGGTGGTGCCGGATGCTACGTCCATCCTGCAGATGATCCGAGCCTGTGCAAATTCAGGTGATCCGGAAGGCGAGCGGAGCATCGTTTCGACGGAGCCCGGGTGGATCATGGCGAAGCAATGTGGCGAGCTGGGTCAATATCAACCAACCAACTAATGGAGAATAATCACCAACACCAATAGGGAAAACAATGGCTAATGATAGGGGAACCAGAGGTACAGGGATTTGACCCATAGCCAATGTCAAGAATTAGTTGGCGGTGGTTTTACCCATAATATGGTGAAACTCGAGGTTAATTATGGTTAACAATAAGGGACTTTGATTATAACCAGCTGGCGAAGCAATGTCAAGTCGACATAGGGATCAATGCTGGTTGGTGGTTGAACCTTTATAACTGATGGCTATAATCGTTAGAAACCCTACAACTGATGATTGTAACCATTACCGGTTGGTGGTTGAACCACCCCGTCGTGAAACATATGCGCATGTCAACCAACCATGTGTATCCATTTGTTAACAATTACATTTGGGATAATATTAAATGTTTGAAACCACCAGCCAGAATATTAAGCATCCAAAAAAGGGGTAGGTAAACATCCCAACCGTTGGACTAGATTGGTCATGGATTGGGGATGTTCGCTATAGTGACTCACAGCCATGTGGTGAATTTTGTGGCTAATGATGGTCAATTAATGAGTAATCATGGTGAATCAGAATGGTGGAGAATGATGTGGTGAATGATGTGGCTGATGATGGCCAATTGATCGTTAATGCTGGTTTCGAAATGATGGTCAGTTGATGGTTCATGAGGATTATATAATCATGGTCAATTGATGGTTAATTGTTGATTTTATGACCGTCAATTCTGCTTAATTACGTATTTACATGTCTAGCAACACCAGGGAATCATGTTAATTAATTGATCATTATTACCAGTAGCACTGGTCAATGATAGCAGCGGATGGCAAATGATGCTTACAGATGGCTTGTTATGGATGACAAGAAATGAATTGTCGATGTTGGTGCATGATGCCTGGTTATGCTGACATCTATTCACAATGTCATGTACTGGTATTAGTATCCAGTCATCATCAATAATTGTCTAATACTGAATCACTTTAATGATTAATATGAATTAACTATTCTCTGGCAAGTTCAAACAATAGTGTCGGTGACTCATGTGTATGACTGGTATGTTCTGAAAGGAGGAACGGCCGACATGGCTTTGAAACTATGAAATGGCCAATGGGGGGTGCAGCCAAAGATCAACTTCATTCCTTGGTAGTGGTGGAATTGATGATGGTTGTTACCGATGGCCAATATTGATAATGACCGAGAACCACTAATGCACTGAGACATAATGAAGTAATGGCAACCACTGAAAACAAATAGCCACAAAATATCATGAACAATCATTACGAGTTGCCATATGGATGTTTCTCGATTTAAAGGGAATCCCCAAATCATTAAATATCATATCATCATTTATAGCACTGAACCAACCAAAACTTTTGGGGGTCCCCAACTGGCTTCAGAGACCACCATATAGTAGTTGTTTAACCACCATTGTTGGTGATTATCCCATATGAATCCCTATTATTAATCATCATAATCCTATAAAACCAACATTTTCCAAGGCATCCGCTCACAATTTGCCACGTCAAACATGATCAGCATTGCTTCTTCATGGTAGATCCAGCCGAAAAACACCAGCGAACAATAGCTGGACACCATCAAAGCTCCAGGCGCTTCCCTGAGCGGAAACCAATGAATTACAGTGCAACTCCTGGATAAGAATCCTAAATCCGTGCCCCAAGGACCCCCAAATTCTTAATGTAAATTGGTCCAGATTTTCCACGTTCCTGGTCTGAGGGTTGCGAACAAAAATTCTCAGAACTTTCTCAGCACTTTATTGTCCAATTCTCAGTTTCAATTCGGGCCGGCCCCAGTCTTAGCCGAAGAAACAAGTTATATTCAGACCAAATAGGGGTGGACAAAAAAAACGAGCCCCTCAAATTCTTATACAGAAGAGTCTTATGCAGTACTTTCGCTGTCTCCAAATGCCAAACCACCAAAAAACCTCAGGATTAGCTAAATGATGAACATGATTCACCATATAAACCTATGTGAACCATTTCAACCATTAAGGATGATTGTCTGCGACTAAGCGTTACTTTATGTATCATGTTTCGATTGTACCTGTAGATGCACAAATGACTAGGTATGGATTCGCCATGCGGTCACGACTGCGAGCCAGCAATCAGCTGACATGAAGGATGAATGACAGACAGAAACACATATCACCCACTATAGACTGTCTATGGACCATTGGGTGATTACTACTATATGGTCAACAGCAATCAATACAGCAATCAACAACTACTCTTGGCTACAAAGATTGTACATAGATCTTGGTTATAGTAATACTGATTGGAAATTGCCAATGAACTATTTCTCAGAAGGAGTCTGTTCTAACCACTTCTAGATGCAAATGTCAAGCTAACAAACTAGAAATTTGTCTCCTTTTTTGGGCCAGTAGATTGTCAATCTGTCAATAGTACAGCCAAAACAGGAGATATCAACCAGCATTTGTGTGCTTCAAAATCACCTGAGCGTTTTCACGCCCACGGGACCATCTTAAATGGCCACGCCTTCCAACCTGGTTCTGGGCGATCACCTTCACTCCGTTGCATCCATGCGGCTCAGCTCGCTGGAACACCTCCAGCTCTGAATGCCAGGCGCTGCAGAATGGCTGAAGATGATGGAGCAGAAGCCACTGGGCGAACAGAAGTGCCGGTGGGATTTCTGGTCGTTGATCAAGCATGCATCCATCATCACTAAGCCTCAGCCAATAATTTGTTACGAGTTAACTGAAGGTTGGGTTGCTGATGGTCCATTTTTACTTTCAGGTTGAAGGTAGGTTCTTGTTGCCATGGTTGGCCATGCTGCACAACTAATCACAACTCGTTAGTAACAATGGTGAACTGAAAGGTTGACAATCGTTACCTGGTGATGCTCAAAAAATTGGTTGTCAAATAGGAGAAGTGATGATGCATGCATGATTGAATATGGTGTCAAGGTGCCGATGGCACAATACCTCAAGCGCCGTTTGAAGATGGCGCCTGCATTGATAATTTTCCTCGCCCTAGAGGGATAGCAACATGTGGTGGTGTATCGTATGGCTCCGCATTCCAAAAGCATCCCAGTAGCATTCTAATCGACCAGACTTCCTGTTGGCAAATGCTGGTTGAATGCAGGGAACGATATCCGCAAAGAAACATACAGAAACAATATATAATGTTGAAAGGTTTCCAACTGGGACCCCTCAAATGGTAACCCCCAAAGTTTTTACCTCCTGAGACAACCCATGTTACAGGGTAACCCCTAGGGGGGACCCACTTAGCACCGATTCAGTAATGTTTGTAGTCCACTTGCTACATGAAAAACCAGACGCCCAAGTGGAGCGACCCAAATCTACACCCCTTCGGCACTTTTTTTGTTGGTACATTTCTGCAGCAAACCAACTGCCATAGAGCCGCGGTTCCTGTCCAATTGCTGGGATGAGCAACGTGCTGATTTTTTGTCAACCATAGTGACAGAAATTACAGCCCACCTCCAAACATAGTGATATCTCAGTTTGAAGCCTCTTTGCACAAGCGGTTCAAGTGCTGACTGGCACTGCAGTTTATTGCAGAGTTTTGTCTCCACGTCAGGGGCGAAATTGTAAAAAAAAACATGGAAAGAAATGGCTACCAGTTGTTACTAATGCTTGCTAATGGTTACCAATGTGCTTATTTAATGACTTGAGGCACAGTAGCCATGAGTCATCATGATGGTTGCTGAATTTTGATGCAACCACAAGAACAGGAGCGCTTTTCAACAGTTCTTGTCAGTTTCAGGAATTGTTCTGATTGGTTCAGTCTTGGCTGATTTCATGAGTCTAGCAATTTGACTGCTATAAATTGTCTAGCAACCAAACTCTCTCATAAATCACAATCCAGCTCAATCTCGTGATTTGATTTTGTGAATGCGGGAAACCCACCGGAGCACCCACCAACGTGACCCAACAAGTTGCGCGGAATCTGTTCACGAGTCCCGCCGCGTCAAGGCAGCTGGATCCTACGGCTCAGCACTTCTATGCTGCCCTTGGCACCCAGGGGACCATGGAGACTTTCGGGTGGGTCGTTGGTCGGTGGTTCGTTGGTAAAGGCTTTGGGTCAGAACCATATATGAGGGGGTCTTGAAATTGGGAAACCCAAAAATGGAGTAATTACACATGATTTGTATTGGATGATTTGGGGGAACCCCCAATTTTGTCAACCACCATTTAGAGCTGGAAAAAAGGATGCAGGAACATTCCAACAGAGACTGGCGATGACGAACAGTTCATAATGTTCATTTCAATGACGGCTGATTTGTATTTGTTGTTGTTGGTCTTGTTTTCTTGTAATTTATTTTAGGTAAGAATCGATATACTCGCGGTGATGGTTCATAACGACAATAACGACTGATGATTGATGATGTAATGCCAGAGGGTCACTCAGCAGTGTCGCACGTGGCTGGAAAATCCACCATAGCAGGTTTAGTTCTGAGAGCTGTGAAGCCAGGTGAGATCAGGTTGAAAGGAAAGGACAACAGGTACTACTTCTATGACGCAAAGGCCAAGGTTGCAGCCCCGGAGCTTCCTGACAATTGCAACTTAAGTGCCAGGCCAGTCCTTTGCTCAATCAGCGATCAGGGGCCAAACAATACGGCAGCTTTGTCATACCTTCAGTACAGCCCAGAGGCAATTCTCATGAATTGCCAATGGGACTGCTTCCATAGAAGCTGGAACGATTTGAAGAATTCATGCAAGAAAAGCAGCTTCAAAGCATGGAGAGTGATTCTGGAACTGGTGACATTTTTTAATGTCAACTTTGGACCTTATGGTTCCCAACAGTGGTGGTGGAGAAAAAGAGCAATGTTGGAGGATTTCTTGACCCAACATCCATGTCACAGCGCCAGGCCCCTCTACCGAGATTGCTGGGCCAGGCACGTTCCCCCATGTGTTCCAGCGCTCACGTGCCTTGTTGTTATTCCTGGCATTTTTCAGCATGCTTCGGCATTTGCATCAAGAGACCATCCATGGGGCCACCTGGGCCAAATTCCAACATGTGAGCCAGACAATGACAGTGACCCAGAAAGGCTCTTCAGTGCTCCACAAGCTCCAGAATTTCTTGACAAGAGGCCCCCTTGTCAAGTTGACGAGATGGCTCTCAGTGTTTGAGTGCTGTGTGGAATGGTCAGGTGAATTCCTCATGACAAAAAATTGCTTGCTGCTGAGAGAGCTGATTTGCAGATGGGAATCAGGGCCCTCCAATCCTGTTTTTGGAAATGCAATCCTCTCAACAGATGCATTTTGCTTGCCTTCCAACAAGACCATGAGAATGGCTCAGGTCATGCTTTGGATGATGATTTTCAGCGAGCCGGAACCGATTACCAGCATGTAGTCATGGTTGATATCCACTATCACGACCATATGATTCTCCCAAAAGTGGTGTTTCCAAATAGATGCCCAAAAACATACAATGCATACAGGGTTTCCCCATTTCATGGTCACTCTACAGCAACCATGATGGAAAAATAGTCGGTGGTACTGGGATAAAATGTAACAGTATTCAGTATTGCGGGCAAAATTTCAATGATTTAATAAGCAACACATATTGAAAACCCTGTCCCACAATGAGTTGTCGAGGGCATCTAGCAGTTTAGCAACAACAAGGTATACTGCACTCCATACAGGTCAGTTGTTGCTTGAAAGTTGATAGCACCAGGACTTCATTTAATGCTATCCTGTGCTGATTGATCATCGACCAGGACTTGGGAATATTGGTCAACCAGCAACGATCATGGTGAATTCAGCTAGCAATGTACTGAACCCTTTTCATTGATTATGATGAATTTGGTCATTAATGGTCTTGGGCCGATCAACTAACATTAAGCTGACTATCGGACCTGATGAATTAAGCATAAAACTTGCAATCATCATTTGAACTCTACGAACATATGACGAGCTGAGTCATAAGCATGAATAGCCAAACAATCGTTGGATGAACAGAACATGCAGACAGTTGGACGACCAGTCTGGTTCTTTGTGGGACGTGAACAGGAACGGGTATGGTTATTTGTGGTTGCTAAACCATCCTCAAGTAACGATGAACTTACAACCATTATCCATAAGGTAACAACTGTTAACCATTGACAGCATTGTCAAGTTTCACTTGGCAGCAGGGGCAAAGCGTCAGAAATTCTTGTTAAATATTGTTAATTAACCGTCAACCATTATTCACCACTAGTGCCCAACATTGACAGGATATTGCGGCCCTGGTACACCACTATTGCCCATGAACCAGTTATTGTTAACCACTGTTGCCCATAACCATTTGTATTCACCACTATTGCCCAACAATTATGAACCATTCTTGACCACATTGTTAACCAACAAAGAGCCGTGTGGTACAGGGTATTGCGGCCCTGGTTGTACCCCCAAGGTCATGTCCAGCCACGCCAAGCTGGGGGATATGGAGGGAGCCGAAGCATGGTGACTCGGCGGCGGGCTGGCGCTCGGAGAGGTGGATGCCCTGGAAACCAAGGTGATACCAACCATCTTAGGTGCATAGGCATGGGGAAACCCACAGGGAAACCATGGGGAAAATGTAGGGAAAACATGGTGAAGCCAAGAAACCATGGTGAAACCAGGATCGTTCATGGACACTGGCCTTACTTTTGGGTCATTTTCGGATGACATGGTCTTCGCTGTTCAAATTTCGTGGCTAATCGACGAAGTTCGTGATGTTCAAACTGACAAAGTCAGCCTGAATGCTGCTGCTTGCTGGTTGCAAGTTTTGCATGGCTTGAAAAAGGGGAGTAGAAGGCGTCAGCATGGTAAATATTCAGGCATACTGCTTAGGATCTTTGTTTCGTCGAGAGGACTGATTTCAACATGGCTAAGCTACTTCCTGTGAAATCCATGTTGATGTTTGAGTAAATTTGGTGACCACAACTATTGACCATAAATCACCTGACATGGAAGTTGTAACACCTCCCAGTTTACATATTCCTCGTGTGAAAACCGGCCATGAGGCAGGTAGGTTTTACAATGTTTCCAGTCAACTGTTATCTACTACCAAAAACCATCATACATGGTTTAAAATACTACCATCATATGTTTTTAAAAACATAATAACGATGAATATTATGAATTGTTAACCCTATAGCTCAAAGATCATGACGATAGACCAGTCGTCATGTGGCCTCAGGTTCCGCGTCATGATGGACGCGGGTTTCCAGCCAGGTCTTGTAGGCGCCAGGGGCTGCATGGGGAAGGGTCAACTTAATGCGTCACAAAGGTTGATGATTAGTTGGTCTTTAATGGCTAGTGTATGGTTAACAGCGGGCAGTTCATGTTTTGTTTTTTTCCCGAGGTAGATTGAAATATGGTTAACACTGTTGAGAAAATTGTCAATATAAGGTTGATTGGTGCTTAACATGTGGTTAATACTAGTTGGGTAATGGTCAATCTATGCTTAGTATACAGCCAACAATGGATAGTTCAGTGATTTCATGATATTCATGGTGAATTGAAGGCTACAGTGATATAATTGGCAAATATCTCAACCAGATCTTGTAGGCCCCACTTACCAGGTGTCAGTGATGTGTGGGCATGGTTAAGACATGGTTCACAGTGGTTAGTTAATGCTTCACAAAGTTTGATGGTTATTATATGGTTAACAGCGGGTAGTTCATGGTTGCTTTTTGAGGTAGATGAATGGAAATCAATAGTCGAAACCAATATGTTTTGAGCCAAACCATAAGCTGCTCGAGGGTGATTTGAAAATGTGATTTTCTCATCATAACTAGCCTTTAATGGAACCAAATCTGTTTTTTTCAAAACGTGGTTTTACTAGGGTTGAACTACAGGCAAAGCTTACACCTTGCCAGTTCCCTGTATTTTCCGTATGTGGAAGTCCTTCCAATACATTGCTGGTAACAAAAACATGAACAATACCCTAGGCGACTTCAGAGATTTGTGCTCTCATGCTGTACCTGTTTGTGCTCATCATTATCATGATATGATCGTTTTCATGGTTATCCTTATTGTTTCGATTTTCATAATCACCCCTATCTCGCATGAAAGTCCCTATCCCCTGAAACCTCAAAACCAAAATCTCTAAACCCTGAAAGCCCAAACCTTCACATGGGGCCAAGCCATAGGGTAACCAAGGGGCCCCACCCAAAAACGATCACTTTACGATTGGAAACTATTGGTTGAATGGGGGTACCACTAGGGCTTGGCACATACACATACCCATGAGAACATGTATCCGAATGGGTGTTGGCTATGCGACCCGTCGCCTGGTGTGCAGATCTGCCTCAGGGCCCCCCAAATCATCCAACATGAGTCATTTGTAATACGAACCCAACCAGTTTGAGGGAGGTCCTTATTTTTAGAAACACCCGTATAAATGATGTGAATACTGAATACCAGTTTTCGATTGTTCTACATGTTGTCATACGTTGCAACCAATTCTTCACTCTAGCTTCTACTATTGCTGCCATAATTTGTGTATTTTAAGACATTGTAGAACGATACCGTTTGTGGTGTGACTATACATGACTATACCATGTTTTGTTTGAACTACTGGTTGCCCTAAATACACACATATGTATATATAATATACTCGTGGGAGAAAATATGGACGTCTTTGACAGTAAGATGTTCCAGATGAAATTCACCATTGTCAACATTTGTTGCAACCATTGTTTTAGCTATAGTATAATGATATTAGCAGTTGAAACTAGTAATGGTAGTTGTATACCATTTTATTTGCTTCATTATTTTTGAAGCACTCGTGTATCTACAACTACCATTATGCCCTTGTGATTGTACCATTGATTTACCACAATTATATCATGAATTATGCTCATTTGTACTTACAACCAGAGATCTCCCATGGATATCCATGCTGTTGGGATGACTGCCAGGCTTCAACATCCTGATGTCCGCAGCTGCCGGAAAGGGCGACACTGATGGGGCGGAAGGTGTTTTGCTCAGATGCTTGGCTCCAGCACTTGACCCCCTCCAGATTTGATGGTAAATCACTTGTTACTTGTGGTTGAACAGTTGAACTATGTCTTTAAACATTTATCCAATTGGTGGTTGATCCATATGATTAAAACACAAAAATATGATATATATATATATATATACGTGTGTATATATATATGTATATTTATGGCTATTCATTTATACGTGTGGTTGAACCATTTTTTTTTACAAAGTGGCATTCATTGATTTGGGGGTTTCTCCAAATGGGGGACCCCCAAAAATGGTTGGTTTATTTTTGTAAATGATTGATAAAAAATGATTTAGGGGCACCCCTATTGTGAGAAACACCCATATGGTTCCAATTGGCAGGTTTTCAGATTCAAGTGGTGTTTTTTTTTTTTTTCTGAGTAGCGGATGGTCCACGAATCCGACTTTACTGGTGGTTTATGATGGTTGATGCTGATCTATGGTGGCTAAACAATGGTTTAGCATCAACCATGAGTTAACAATGATGATTGAACATAAGGTTGATTGCTTAATGCAGTTGATGTTTAAGGTGATGGTTGAGCATAATGGATGTATTCTATATGATTGTCAACAACAATTGATAGTGTTTATTTGGTAAACGATAGCGGATTAAACAGCGCCAATACTGGAGCCAAGTTCAGCTATGTGGGTGTAGCCATGATGGGACCCCCAAGCATCCGCCAAATGTGGCAAAGGAGTCCCTTCTCATTGGGAGGGAATAAGATAGGGGTACCCTCACATCATCCCATATTAGCCACTTACAGTAATTAACCAACCATTATTGGGTTCCCAAATCATCCAATATGAATCATTCGTGGCAAGCAACCAACCATTTTGGGGGGTTGCTTATGTTTTGAAAAACACCCAAATACATACTTCTTGTAGCAGCAAATTCCCTTGTGATCCTTCGGTCAAACGCCTCCAGGGTGGTTTGAATTACTTTACTTTTGTATTCAATTACTCTGACTCTACTTGTTGGAGGGGCCAACCATCTAAACGTCTTACATGATCCTATCCCCCTAACAATAAACCCCTCACAATCTCACATCTAAAGATTCCCAGCTAGGGTTATTGGTTTCGGGAAAAAGGTGAACCGTGATGCTGTTTCTAATTGTCGTATGGTCAGTGTCAATCATGATGACAAGCAGCATTGACTATTGCAAAGTGGGTACTAGTAGCAACCAATGTGTAGGTATACCGATTTATGTTTGACCATTGACCATGAGCGGTGGTGGACAGTGATCATAATTTATTTGTTGTTTCAATTGACAATAGCCATTATACAACATTGTTGTCCACTGGTTATCGTTGTATGCTAATTGACTAATGTGAATATATTTTCATCTATTGTCGATGGTCCCAGTGAGTATTCATTGATTGACCATCGTTAACCATCACTAAAACTGGTGGGAAAGTCATCAGTTGCAAGCGCTGTGGCCCCAGGAATGGAAGATCTGGAAATCGCACCAGATCTTTGGCTCAATATCGCAGTGTGGGTGACCACGAACCTGCGCACCAGTGGGTTTGTTGAGCTACTGTAACCAGCAAATCGATAAATTGGAACAAGATACCATCATAGAATCGTGAATGATGGTTAATGTTGGTTAATGATAGTTGACTAGTGATGGTTAATGTTGGTTAGTTAATGTTGGTTAGTGATGATTAATGAGGGTCAATTAATGAAGGTTGATGTTGATTAATGTTGGTGAGTGATCGTTTATGTTGTTTATATACTGACGATTCATTGTGAGTAATAGGTCGTACTGGGAGATTCAGAATGATAATCAATTTCTGGATTGGAACACCAACTATATATGGTAAAACCTGGGTTGGTGACGGTAAGTAATATAGGTGTGTCCCCAAATTGGGGATGCGCCCCTAAATCATCCAATATTAGCCATTTTGGGGGTTCCCAATTTTCAGAAACCCCTATATGGATCTCACATCACGTGTAAAACAAAAGTATTTGATGGGTTAATACTGGGTACTTCTACATACTAGCAGATGCACATTCTATGTTTTGTTCACCAACACATGGAGATGCCTGTGCAAATCTAGTTGCTTAGCATGTTTGTAATAGATTATTGTGATGTGTTTTGTGCATATGAGGGTTTCTCAAAATGGGGGAGCCTTCAAATGATTGGTTTATTCAAATACTTTGTCAATAAAGCATGATTTGGATTGATTTGGGAGATCCCCTATTTTGAGAAACCACCACGTAGATTTTGATTCAGTTATGCCACTGAGGACAGTATGTCAACGTGTTGTATCCCTGCAAATTATTTTTGTCTTGAATATGCGCAGAAAGATAATGGTCTTTGTCTACGTCTATCTGCTGGATATTCATATTTTTATATACATATATGTTTTTGTTTGCGTCCTCACTTATTCTATTTGCTTACATACAGCTTTATATGTTCTACGCAGAATCAATATCTGTTAATAAGATGGACTAACAAATTGAAGCCTGGGAGAATCACCCACACTACCATTGCACTGGGATAACGCTTCATTGAAGACTGACCGATCCAACGATTGACTGTGAGGAAGGTGTGCGGCTAGATCTATGTGGTTTGAAGTGTGCTACAAATGAACTCTGGATCCCTTTGGTCCATTCACCATGGGACGTCCCAGTCATGTTCCTTTTGAGCTGCTGATTTTCCAGCATGAGGTTGGTGGTTGGGTGACTAGGTAATGAATCAGCATAATCATGATGGTTTATGAACATGCAACATCTCCATGCAAGGTTGTCCCATCAAAAATGGTATCCCAAGATTGAGAGATCCATCCCTGTCGTCCCATAGATGCTGAGATATCCAAAGTAGTCAACCACTTGTACAATCCTTAGCTTGTTTGACTCACGATCAGGCCGATCCCTGGTGACGAACATTTGTTTTGCAAATACACATTGTAATCGTTTACTGTGATTTTGAACCACTATACCATGTTGCAAGCATGACAAGGTGAAGCCACCAAACGTTATCTACTTTCTGTACAAGTTGGACAAGAAACCATTTAGCCGTACAAAATATCTACCACAACTTGCACTTAGCCTAGTTATTTTCACCGACATAGCCCCGGGAGGCTTTCCATTGTGTAACCTGGTGTTTCGAGCCTGTGGTGGTTTGGTACTTTAATTTCGCACAGATACATCATTTTGCAGCAATCATTAAGCATCATGTATCAATCATTAGTTTACCATTATCTCTCATTTATTTGCCTTAATTATCCATCTACTAAGCATGTTTATTCATATAGGTACAGGCCATATATAAACCACTATTAACCATCACTAACCACTATTAACCACTACTAATCGCTATTGAGAAACTGCTATATGAACCACTTATGCATGACTTTCCCACATCCCCCGGTGTTTTTGGCACCAACCGAACTGGTTGGTGACCCTCGTCCAGGATGTAGTGACCCTTGGAACCATGCTCAGTGCTTTCGCCAAGGCTGGACTCCGCGGTGGGTGGTGCAGCCGGTGCTGGGCAGGATGACCATCCTGGAGTTGTGGATACAGATGGGGAGTTTCTATGGTTAAGTGTGCATATGTTGATATGTACATGATCAACCATTAAAATCAATGACTAGCCATTTCTATCAGCCATTATAACCAAGGATTACTGCAACTACTCCTCACCACGATTCGTTGACCACTACTTACCATGATTGGCTTTGGTTTCAACCAGTTTGTTGTCAAAATAGGGGTACCCCCCAATCATTTACTTGATTAGCCATTCATAGTAATAAACCATCCATTTTGGAGGGCTCCCAATCTTGAGAAACATCTGGATGCATTCAGCGGTTGCTCAGCGGTATCCCGAAACGCAGTCCTTCCCAGGTGGGGAACGCCACGGGCGCGACCAACTGGCTCATCCGAGCTGAACAGGCGAGGGTTAATGGTTGGGAGGGAGGAAAGGAGCCGGCCACAGGGTATCCCTTTAAGGGCTACGACGGGGCAGCCAGGAGCGGACCCCAGGAGTGGCCTTTCACCAAATGATTAAGTAGCTTGGATAAGCTGAACGGTCGATGGTTGGTACTCCTTGGTTCATGGCAGATTTGATATCGGACTAAGTGAATAATGAACTAGGATGCTTGATGGTTGACAATGTTTTTTCAAGTTGATATCGAATCAAAGAGTAGTGAGTAGTGGTTGATGATGGTTGCACGTGGCTGATAATGGTTGACGAGGGCAACTGGTGGTTGATACTGAGTAATTTCAGTCCCCGAGTTATTTAAAGTTGTTTCGCCCCATGGCCAACAAGCTACCTGATACTCGAGAATGATAGGTGGAAAATGATCTACAGTTGGTGATCAGTGCATGCTGTTGATCACCCAGCAATCCCTTACATGAGCCTTAGAAAAAAAATCGAAAGACTTCCTAGAGAAAACTTTTTACCTGGATTACCACGGATCTCTGACATCGAGATTCAAATAGTCTTTCCATGGACAGCACGTTGACTCCCACCAAATGAGCTGGGTGGTGGTTCCGAGGATGATCGACGAGGATAGTCTTGTGGATGTTGGCTAAGACCACCAAAGAGATATGGTGGTTTCTTAAAAAGGGGTAACGGGTAACCCCAAAAAATTGTTGGTCTATTAGTGTCCAATAATGGTTAACAATGGTTACTAACAAGGGTACAAACAAACTATTAATAGGAGATATACCAACCAAGATGGTTGGTTTATGACCTGATTAAGAAACTTGATGGCCTCGGGCTCGGGGGTACCCCTATGAATTGAGAAACACCGCGACATGGTTCCAGCTATCCCCTGGTGGTGACGTGCCATGGGTTTCGCCGTGGCGCACGCCTTCCTGGTGTAGAAGATCCGGTGCCTCCCATGAAAACACCTCCAGGTGGCAACTCCTGGTACTTTGAAAGAACTAGATAGATATATTTGTCATAGTTGTTTGTAAATAAATATAGAAATATATATATATATATGTATATATATATATATAATATACATATATGTTTATTTGTTGGCTTTATAGTTGCAACAAACAAGCATGTAAATCTGTATAGTGTATATATGTATATTTATTTCTTATTTATTTTTATATATATATATATTTATCTATATATAGTTTCATTTATATAGTCTATATACATTGTCTATATAAATAAAGTCTTTACATATATACAAATATACTTAGCTACACATTCAGCTTTATCAATGCAGATTGCTATGCAGCTGACCTACGTTCACTCACCTTGGGTGCAGGTAGGAGTTGAGCCCGACTTGAACTGCTACAACCAGGTGATCAAGGTCCGGTGCAGCTTGGGCAGGTCCCAGGGATTGATCAACCACTAATGGTGGTCCAACGGTTTTGAATGGTTAGGAATGGCTAGGAATATGTCATTAATGGTTATTACAGGAATGTTTATTATATTGATTGTTATGAATAGTCATTGATGGTTCTTGAACGGCTAGGTCATCACCCATTGTAAACGACCAATTGCACCATAGTTAACCACTGCAATTATCAACCATTACTATCATTTTACCATCATCTATGAATCACGATAAAGCACACATTTAACCATTGTGAACCGCAAAAAATCCAGTGGTTTCCTGATATCATCAACGGTTATTATCCAGTATTAACCTATACGCACCATTATGAACCTTTATTAGCCATGATCAATCACTACTAGCCATGATTGTTGTTATCGTTCTCTATTGTTCACAATTCTTCAGCATTACAAGACCACCAACTGTTGGTCAACCATGGAAGATCCCCATGAACTTAAAGTCCAACTACTAGCTACTATAAAGCCACTAGTTGTCACTTATCAACCCTAGCTATCGGCAAGTTCAACCTTGGGCAACCGTGGAAAATCCACTGGTATCCCCTACGTTATTAACCCTTATTAACCCGATGTCACCTTAAAAATCCAAAGGTTTCTTTCAATTATTAGCCATTACTAACCATTAGTACCCACTTTAAAACCACAAGTTCAACCCCAGTTTTTGCCCATTATTAGCCACTATAGCCAATACTAACCCTAAATGATTGACCGTGAGCAACCATTTTCAACCAGTATTAACCATTATTATCATCCCTTACTATTAAAATTGCTTAGACATTGTAAAACCACCAATTGTTGGTCAACCAAGGTTCCTAGGGGTTATAAACCACCTCATAGGCCTTATAATCATGGTTATAGCCCCAGCTGCACATCCAAGTAGCAAACCTAATGATTGGTTAGTCATGATTAATCATGATTAATCATTATCAACCATTACATCAACCATTATCAACCATCATTTCCCCTTAATGATGAACCCTAGTTAACCATGGAAAATCACGTAGTGATAACCATAGTTAATCCCAATAATGGTTGGGTATTAACAGTGAATGATGGTTAATAACCATGGTCCTACAGTTGATGGTTAATAATCATGGTTATTATACCCTACAGTTGTTGATTGTTAATACTCATGGTCCTACAGTTATTATCCACTATTCACCATTTATAGTAATAAACCAACCATTTTTGGGGTCCCCTATTTTGAGAAACCACCATTTGATGGTTAACCCCATCATTTCCCCGAGTTCACCATGGAAAATCCCCCATGACTTTGCGCCTTGCCTCCAAGGCCTGCGCGCAAGATGGCGATGCCTCGCTGGCAGAGCGCATGGCGCGCAGGCTGCTGCGCAACCGCTTGACGCCCGACGCGCCCGGGTCGCACGGTAGTGTGCCACGTGTGCCGCTGTTGGTGAGGGGGGTCCAGGTTGACCTGGCTGGTTTGATAGTGGTGAAACAATGGTTTTATAGGGGTTGTAGTGGTTAATGATGAGGATTATAGTGGTTTTATAGGGATTATGATGGTTTTACTGGGATTATAGTGGTTTTATAAGGATTAAAATGGTTTTATAGGGATTCTAGTGGTCTTGATAGTGATGACTAGGTTCCTCAACCAACCAATCAGTGGCCTAACTAACAGATGTTGATAAAGCTGGGGATAAGAACCAACAACTATAGGGTATACCAGCTATACATGCCTGTGGGTCAAGGTTTTAACCATCAATCTTGATGGGGGATGATTAATAAGCAGCAGCTTGATGTTGGGAAAACAATTGTTAATGATAGGGGAAACAGTGGTATGGGGTTTTGACCCGTAACCATTTCCACCAGTGCGCGGGCGCGGGGATGATTTAGACAAGCTAAGGGATATCTAATCACCAATTAGTGGTGCTCATTTGGGTGATTAGACAAACTAAGCGGATAGCTAAGCATGGTGAATGATAAGGGACCAGATGGAGATTCCATTGGTGCTACTGATCAATAAGGATCGCTTCAATAGTAAGGATTGATATGACTGGCTGATGAAAAGATGACAGAAACGGATTGGTAGATATAATGCGTTGACAATTCTGGATGGAATGCGAACACCCATAGTGAATGATGTTTAAGAGAGGTGGGATGACAGTATGAAACTGGGCGCATATTTTATAGTCAATATGGCTCATCATGGTTCAGCAAATTCAGTATTGATCCTTAGTAATGACTGATATTCAATCTAACATGCTGGGTCATTGTTGAAATCCTTAGTATTTCATGCCTCGAGTGTGAATTATGTGTGTATGAATCCGTTCTGTTCCCTTGAAATTTCTTGGAATCTACTAGGTCAACACCTATCTTTCACATCATGTGAACCCCTGGTGCCCCGATGGGTAGTGACGCCTAACCATGACAGCAAGGAGTAACATACGGTGCTTTGGCTAATCAGCAGGTTGATAGTGGGGGTTGGCGACCAACAACAAGGCAACAACTACAGTACCCATATAGCATATATGTAATGGTGGTCATTGTTCTTAATCACGGTTAAAGCAATAGAGGTTTCTAATGATCCACTATGGTCGCTAGTAATGGTAAATACGGATTATTTAGCCTTTAGCAAAGATAAACACACTTTCTACCGCAGCTTGTGTTGCTTCAATGTGTAAGCGCTGAACGTTAGGATGGGCGCATACGCGAAACCCGTGCTGTGAAGCTGCAGCTACGGGACTGATTGGTTTCCAACAACTGCACAGAAAACCACGTAAAAATGGCGAAGGGGTACTCATATGGGTGCTTCTCAGACCAGCAACCCAGAAAATAGATGGCTTATCACTATGAACAGTTGACATTGGATGATTTAGGGGGTCCCCTATCTTGAGAAACACCCATATACTCATAGATCTACGACTTGATGATATACATGCAGTTGCAACCGGATATGGGTCTGGGTACGACTTAGAAGAATTCCCCATGATTCATTGACTGTGATTGACTGGGATGTGGACAGGGATTGGTACACAGCCAGGAGCATTGCCCTTGACCCCACAGCTGAGGTGTACACCTACAACATGCTGCTGTCTCTTGATCAAGGAATGTCGTTGTGGTTCTTGATCCCAATGGGTTACTAATGGTTGCTAGTGGTCAATGGTAAGTATGCTGGGCAATGGTTACTTGAAGGGGTGTCCACAAGCTACCATTGGGTTATGGTAGATCCCAAAGTTTACACTCCTGGAAACTAACAGCCTACCAGGGTAGGGGGGATGAGCAGTTTCCTGTTGGAATATCCTTTTGGTAGGGTCCATGTTAGTTTCCAGGAGGCGACCACAAATGATGAATAGTTGGCGATTTCCCTTTTCACATTTGTTAATTAATCAGTAGCATTGCTGATCCTCCAGCCACATTTGTTGTTTGGTGATTGATGGACTAGCTGCTATTTATTACCACTACCGTTGCTGACTGATAACGTGAAAATTGCTGCAACCACTGTGTCGCAAACATGATGAAACCAACTGTGAACAATCATGCAAACAAATCTTTAAACCACCATTGCTTTCTATTGTTCACACTTGATTCATCGTATTCATGTCCATTGTCATTAACAATTGGTTTCAGTGAGGGCCTCCTAATTAGAACATTAAGTTGGTGTATAGATTTTGGGTTAACTTGGGTAACTAGCAATTGTGGTACATATGGTTACGGGTTCTTAACCAACTCACACCTGCTGGGTGCCCACTTTGCAACTGTAGGGGTTGTGACAGTACATTATATATCCCTATAAGTTCAGTTCTTACTGGTGCCGGGTATTGATTTAAAGGGTTGTTGACCAATGTGTTTTCTCTTTTTACTGGATTCTGGATAATCCATGTTGCTCCTATAACTTTAGCTAGAGGGGTTATTGTATAACTTATGAACTATATTTATATGTTCTATAATTTACCACTAGGGTTCACAAGTTTTACTAGCAGTTATGTCAGATATAAGTATAGTTTCATGGCTTATCAACACCTTACAACTATGGTTGTAAGCCTTGCAAGGTAGTTTATGACTCCTATAATCGTGCTTAGTTCCCAGTTACAGGCACTGGAGATCGCACATCCAAGCACCATGTGGCTAAAGAGCCCCAACACCTTACAGCCAAAAGCCAAAGGGCCCCACAATTTAGAGCTAGTTTCCCAGGGTTTCCTGTACAATATAGGGTTTCTATAGCTACAAAGTGGACCCCCAACCACTATTAACTTGGTTTATAACCAACTTAACTCGGGTGAACTTAACAGCTGGGCGACCACCTTTGTTGGGAGGTTCTAACTTATAGCAATAGTACTGCTAGTGACCCGTTCTTATTAACTCCTATGCTTCCAGTTACCGAGCTATAGTAGGTAACCAACCCCAAACAACGAGCTGGTAGAAACCAGCTGGTTACCTACTATAATGCTAACTGGAAGCATAGGGAACGATAGTGAACCATTCAAAAAAATCCCGTGTTAAGCTACCAAAGCGTCAGCGGCCCCATTTTGCATCACACCTGCGAGCCGCGAATCAGCGACCCAGGAACGCCTTGGCCCAGACTCTTAGCCATTGTTTTCCTTATTGTTGTACCATGGTCAAATTATTTTCAATTAGGTCAAAACTCTGTACCCCTGGTTCCTATCATTAACCACTGTTTGCCTTATTCTTGTTGGTTATTATCCTTCATGAAATTGGTTCGTTAATATTGACCCTTAGCCAAATAATCATATAGCTGGTATATCCCCTACTATTGTTGGGTATCACCCCCTACTATTAGCCAGCTAAACCAGCTAGAAATCACAATTGTTGTTGGTTGCTTAGGTGCTTGAACCATAGCCATATAGTTGGTATATATATATATATCCCCTATATTCCCCTATAGTTGTTAGTTATCATCCCCTAGTATCAACCATTATTCAACCATTATGGTTGATTAATGTTGACCCATAGCCATATCTAGCTGGTATATCCCCTACTATTGTTTGTTATCACCCCCTACTATTAGCCAGCTAAACCAGCTAGAAATCACCATTGTTGTTGGTTGGTTCATATTGACCCAGCTCGCCACACGTGTTTTCAACTCCGAGGAACGCATTGGCCCAGAGCGGCCAGAGCGACTCTGCGGAGTTCTGGGTCGATCACATGCAGCGAGCAGCGAGGCGTGGCAGGGAAAAACCTGGTGGGTTCGTGGCTGGTGAATGGCTGGTGAATGGCTTGTGAATGGCTGGCTGACCATTGCTTAATGGTTGGTTCATGGCTGGTAGATGGATTGCTTGATGGTTGGTTAGTGGTTGGTTGATGGTATGCTAGTGATGGTTGGTGTTGGCTAAATGACGGTTTTACAATCATTGCTAATAATCATGGCCAATGATCAGTTAATGTTGGCTGATAATCTTGAATGACCGCTCACAATCAACTCGAAAAAAACAATACGCTGACAATCTTTTTGGCTCATGGTGCATGGTTACTGGTTTGTTGATGGTCAATGCAGGTTGACTTTCGAATGATGCAGATTGCTGCTATCATTTGTGAATAATCGTGTTGGATTTTTCATAGTTTGCCAGTGGTCAGTAAATGCACGAAATCCTTTGCAGCTTGCAGTGTTTGATTGGTTGATCAGATAGTGATGATACAAATCGACAGATTCATTACGATAATGATGGTTTACACAGTCAATGGTTGAGAATGTTCAGTTATGGCTTTATAGCATCGGCCATAGTTGAGGTTTTATTGCCATTATCAATCACCATTACTGTCGGTATTTACAAGTATATAGCAAGTATCAGGCACCAGCAACCGTGCGACAATTCACCATCATTTTTGATGTTTGGCCAAAATCCATCAATCATACGTTGCCATCAATTACATACGCCATGCTGAAACAAACAGATTATACATTGAATATCATCCAGTATTCACCATCCTTAATCAATATTCAGGCCATACTTAGCCATTGGATTCTGGCCATTCTTAGCCATTGAACCCCATGTTACCCTCCGGCAAACTCACCTGGAAGTAGAAAATCCACCATTGATTGATGGTTTCCCAGGGTTTCACTATAAAGTATGGTGATTTTCCCATGGTTTCCTGTGGTTTTCCACCATTGATGCTGGTTTCACCCGTAAGATATGGCGATTTTCAGCTTCCAGCTTGGGGACTGCCAGAGGAAAACCCTGATCTCCCACCAACCCGGGCGAAGCCTTGAGAGCCCTGGATCAGGTGGAGGCATAACGACTTCCCTTTGGACCAAGTTGCCGTGAGCTATGCTGAGGCGGGAGCCAACGGTGATTGCCCGGGGGAAGGGCTGCGGATTTTTTCATTCGCTTCGGTATGCTTGGAATTCGAAATTATTTATCGTTAGTAGCGACTATAAGTAGATTATTACTTATTAGTCGCAAGTATTCGAAATTACGATTGGAACCAACTGCTTGTAAGTATATGCTTGGTATAGTTCTTAGTTCTTAGTTGGCAATCCACTTCTTTTTTTTCTTCAAAACCCCAACGGCAGGCGCCAGGTTCTGCAGTTTCCTTCTGGTGACGGGGACACCGTTGCCGTTCGGGGCTCTCGGTGAGGTCCTCCTGGCGCACGTCAATGCGGGTGACCTGCCGTCGGCCGAAGGATGGTTGGAGCAGATGCTCGGTGCCTGGGCGAAGCGTGCGCGGCCTGCCGCGAAGCGCGACCGGGGGCGTCCCCAGGGTGAAGGAGCAGCCGTGGCGGCGGCAGGTTTACGTTGTGGTTATTGAAAATGGTATGTTATGGTGGATGGTGAGTGACATATATATATATATATATAAACCACACCATAGGGGTACCCCTAAATCATCCATTACTAGTCACTTATAGTAATAAAGCAACCATTTTTTGGGCTCCCAATTTTGAGAAACCACCATATGGATGGCGTAGTGGTTATGAAATGAGAAATGAAAACGGCTATGTTATGGTTATTTACAATGGTTTGATGGTGAATGATATGGTTGTAATGATATGGTTTAATGATATGGTACTTACGTTGGTTATTTACAACTTTGAATGATGGTTGTTGAGATGGGTTTGAATGTTAATGATAGTTATTGATACGGTGATTTTGATGGTGAATCATCCAAGGTACTGGTGTTATTGAATGGTTGTAATGGTAATAAAAATGTTGGTTACAATAGCATTTGACTGATGTAAATGCATATTGGTATGTTTTCTTATTGATGCTTAAGAATGGTTCACAATGGCAAATCATCATGTCTAATAATGGTGTTCAATAGTTGTGTCAAGAGCTACATGGGTTGATAGTGGTTCATGAGAGTCATATAAAGGGTGGCACTGATTAGAATGGTCAATGGTTGCCTCCAAACAAGATAGGGGTCCATTTGTTAGCGATTGCGATGGCCGACCGTTGTCAGTTATACTAATTTTGAAAGACATGTGTGTTTTTTATTTTGTTTTTTCCTGGAATACAGGCTTGAAAAAAGAATGATACATGCACATAGATGTTAGATCAGATCCATGGATTTCCACCACACAGAATCAACATCATTGTCTACAGTTGTTGAATATGGTTGTTTATTGATGCACTTGGTGCTTGTTAATTTAGATCATTCATACCCTCTGATTATGCAGCCAACATTATCTACAGAGTGGTACCCCCAGGTATCGTTAACTAGAGTTAGCTCACGTTTGGGTAACGACTATGCACATGGTAGATACAACTATACAGAATGGTTTTGTCAGCCATATATCAACCGTCTATATAAATAATCACTTTCTATATATTAACCACAAGGGTGTTTCTCAAAATAGGGGACCCCCAAATCATCCACTAGTAATCATTTTTGGTAATAAACCAACCATTCAAATGATTCTTGGGTACCATTCTTGGTATTAAACGGGTACTGGGTACCATTTTTTTTTCCAAATAAACCCCATTTTTGGAACCATTCTTGGGCACCCCTATTTTGAGAAACTACCAGACAAATGCCAGGTTTGGGGGTACCACTCTCTACACTTTGGAGCCACCAAGACCTATAGGGACAGCGCGTTGCCGATGTAGCACTCAAGCCCGTCCCTGACCGAACTCATGGAGCAAAGCAGCCAGGACAAAGTCGAAGACATTGGGGTTTCTTCAAATAGGGAACCCCAAAAATGCTTAGGTAATAGTTGGTTGATGGTTTCAACCATGGTTAATAGTGATTAATAATAGGGGATCATGACAAACAATAATGGTCAAACAACTCATGGGTTGTGCTATAAATGATTACTATATTGGATGATTTGGGGTTGGAAAATACTTGTTTCACAATTTTCTGTTGGGATATGGTAGTTTCTCAGGCCCTAGGGGTACCTCCAAGTCATCTCGCGTATTAACCATTTCTAGTAAGAAACTCAAACCATTTCAAGGAGTTCCTTACGGCTTGAGAAACTATGCCCAGAGATTTCAGGGTGGAATGCATATTGATTTTGCTGATGTCTCGCATTTCGCAAAGGTGAGCTTGCATTTGTTTATATTGACTAATCATGTGCGCCCAGTCATTTTATTGGTAATTGTGAGTATATATATATATATGCTATATGCTGTACTATTGGAGTGATAGCAATGATCTACCACTACTGTGATGAACCTACCATAGCCTACCTAGCCTACCTGCTATACTATGAACTACCTGTAACTACCTGCCAAATCTGCAGGTTGGTTCCCTACCATCCCTGAGGTGAGGGCATTGAACCCCAAGCGCGTTGTTACACTGCGCCGGGGGCCACAGCGCGCTGAGTCAGCTCGCTCCTTGGGGTTTCCGTTTCAGTGGCGATTCTGAAGTCATGGACCATGTCATGGTGAGCATTGGATTTTCCATCCCTATGCTTCCAGTCACCACTATAGGAGGGAACCAACCCCAAACAACAATGGTAGAAACCAGCTGGTTACCTACTATAACGGTAACTGGAAGCGTAGGGCATTATTAAGTATGTTTAAACTTAGGTATGCTCAATGGTTAAACTTCACCATAGCTAGGCAATCCTTAGGAAACCTTGATCATTTCTATTGTTCTATGATCCTAAGGATTACCTAGCTATGGTGAAGTTTGATGCGGACGCTGCAGGCCAACAATCAGAACGGTTTGTTGAAGCCATTGCTTGGAAAACGATTTCTAGGACATTTCTGGAACACACTGGTGACGAACAAGCCAATATTATGTCAAGAAGCAGCTCTTGTTTGCTTCTGTCGATTAAGAAGGGAACCAGTAAAAAGCGACAGCTGTGGCCAGGAACAACGTAGAGCATAGCAGCAGAACCAAACTAGGTCCCAGTGGCATAGGCCCATACCATCACATATTCATTGGACGAGATTGGTGGGTGAATGTCAATCGTTATAACTGGCCATTCATTGCGGCTCAATAATTTTGGCCAATACCCATCTGTTGGTCATACCCTCACCTTCGGTTGGACCCATCGGTGAGTTTTATTGGATTTTATTCCCCAACAGCGTAAGCTTATGGGGTCTTCAGCCCAGTTAAGCTCCGGTGTGAGCCGGTGCAGCTTCCAGGCTCAGGTTCCGGAGGTTCCGAGAGGTTCCGGGAAGTTCCGGTGCAGTTGCCAGCGAAAGGTTCCGGAGGGTTTTGGAAGGTTCCGAGGAGTTCCGGAGCAGTTGCCAGGCAAGGTTCCGGAAGGTTGCGCAGGGTCCCGGAGAGTTCCGGGGAGTTCCGGTCCAATTGCCAGGCAAGGTTCCGGAAGGTTTGGGAGGGTTTTGGAAGGTTCCGAGGAGTTCCGGAGCAGTTGCCAGGCAAGGTTCCGGAAGGTTCCGGAGGCTTCCGGTGCAGATGTCAGGCAAGGTTCCGAAAGGTTCCGGAGGGTTTCGGAAGGTTCCGGGGAGTTCCGGAGCAGTTGCCAGGCAAGGTTCCGGAAGGTTCCGGTGCAGATGTCAGGTAAGGTTCCGGGAGGTTCCGAAAGGTTCCGGCAGGTTTGGGAAATTCTGATGCATTTGCTGGAGATGGGCAGTGGCTCTTGCTGTTGGGGATACCACCTTAGCTTATTGGTCTTGCCTGGAAGGTGCCAGAAGAAACACCAGGAGATTGGCGAGCAGGGCCACTGATTAGCCGGAAGCTGTTGATTCACAGTTAGTGCATACAGTATATGGTTATATATGGCCAATTAATATATGAACGATTCTTGGTCCGTTGAGATATGATTATAGGCAATGATTGATATCAAGTTGACTCATGGCTACTTGAATCTCCGGCCAACCAACAACGTTCTTCGCTTCATGGAGGTTAAGAAGCGCCATCAAAGGAGGTTTTGTTCTTGGAAGTAAGGACTTGCCAAAGGCATTCAATAGATAGATGGTCAAGAACAATAGCAACTCATCTAATACCATCTAATACCAACATTCAATAATATATCATTATTACTGACCATTATTAATATTCAATACCATCAATAGCAACTCATAGATAATTATTGATCGTTAAGCTTCAACTCCATAGGTGCTATTCGATGCATAGGTGCCCGATTCTGATTGGATGCTTCACTAACCACCATCCGGTCATTGAACCATCATTATTATGTCGATGTCATTGCTAACCATGAAATTAAGTAGCAACTCATAGATAAGTAAACCATCAATTGACTGTCATCTACTAGTGCTTAATTCCTGAATCCACAAAAACTCTTTGAGTCAATCACCACTATCAGGCATCAGCAGTATTCTTGCGTCGTCATGAGAGTTGATGCAACTTTCCACTGGGATGTCGAGCAGTTCCCAGATCATCCATACTATTTTGACATATTAAAGAAAAACGTAAATAGAACATCAATAATATTACAGTTTTAGAACAATCGCCTTTATACATATAATATGATCGTTTAGATGTGAACTACTACTCATGTATTGGTCAGCTATAACCCATGCCCATCCGTTCCAGACCGCACTACCAACGGTTTGCAATTTAGGCAGCTATTTCCCGACATAGGTAACACGGGTAACTGGTCATTATTTTGACTATTTTGATGCAGCTGCCAAAGGCATTGAAGGAAGAGGCTGACCTCTATTCTGTTCGCGAAGGTGACTGCTAACTTTCCACAAATGAATATATTCATTGGTAAAAAGTGGTTACTATCTATCCATAGTGTATCATAGATTGAACAAAACGGTGATATAATACCATCGGAAACTACCACAATTATAGTTATTAGAAAATACAAAATGCCATTGGATAAGAATGTTTTTCGCCACTATATCGTATCAATAGGTTATCAAATGGTGGAACTAAAATGGGTAATTTCCTGAAATGGGTAACCGGTACGGTAGTTTCCATAGGTTATCATGATCCATTGCATTGGATATTTAAGCATAATATCTATATTCACCTCTGTCAATGAAACTGATACATCCAATGAATATCATCACCATCTGTATAATATTAAAGAATCATATGTGTGTTTAGAATAATCTTATAGTATCATCACTGTCATTTTGGTTATTCATTTTTTGATCAGAAAGTATCATTCAATACTACAGCGATGAATATCTCCATTTCATTGGAACCAGGCTCGTTACCAGCGCATTTCCCCACCACCGGTGAAACCCTCCAGGTTGGTGCAGAAATACGTGGAAGCTGGGGACCTGGCGCAGGCACGGCTGGCGCAATGTCGACTGGCTTAGATAAAGATTGATGATGGTGATTGGTAATGGTTATAAAGTAATTGGCAACGCTGAATGAATGGCTACCGTTGATTCCCTGTTGGTCACTGTCGGTTAAATTGATCAAGGTGATATTCAGTGGCGAATTACTGGTTGGTCCAGGGTGTATTGGTGGTTGGGTTATGGCTATGGAGTGGTTATTTTGAATGGCTGATTAAAAATGGTCGTTAATCAAGGTGGGTATTGGTGGTCGAGGATGATGATTGACATTGGTTTGTAATTTATATGATATAATGGCTTACATTGATGGTTGGGAGTTGCGGATATTGCTTGGTAAAGGTTGATAACTGCCATCCGCATGGTCAATAATTGGAGGCAATGATGTTCAGAATAGTGGATAGTGATGGTTTATTCTGATAGTATGGGTCGGCTCATAGCCAACCCTCGAAAAAATGGGTGAGCGCATATGGTGATCAAATGTGATCAACATTACAATTTGCAGTCGAGTACTATGAAGAATTACCGAGCAATCTCAAGCATGACCATTACAATTGCAAAGGAGCATTCTATTGCTGTGTATTATCATGATGAGACCATTGCGTTTCATCACAAGCCACTAAGCATCACTATGTACAATCATTATCCATCACCACCAGCCATCCCTATATTAAGCATCATCAAACAGCATGACTTAGTTGTTGTGACGGTACCGGCAACAGCCCTCCAGGCGGGCAAATGGCTCGGAAGAATGAGTTCCTGGCCACTTGGCAAGCGCGCTGGAAAGTGCTTGGTGGTTGGTTCGTGTTGGTTCCTATGTAGGGTTTTAAAAGGATTATAGCCATTAACAAGGGGTAATGATCGGGGATGATAACCAATAACTACTGGTTCAACGGTTCAACTATAGTGGTGGGCTATTTGGGTATGTGCCAAGCCATAGTGATACCCCCTAAACCATTGTTTTATGATAGATTTCCACTACAAATGGCCCTATTGGGGGGGTAATAATTTTGATCCATGCCCATATGGTCGTGGCCAGTTCCATGGTGGTTTTCAACATGGTTAGTAAGGAGTAATGATAGGGGCCACGGTACCTAGCTCGATTGTTTGAAAATGGGCTACGTATATATCAAGTGATGGTTCATGGTTGGCAGCAAGCGAATTTAGTTGGTTGCTGTTGGTTAATGATCGCTGTCATGATGGGAACGATGGCTATAGTGAGTGCTAGTAGATGTTATCAGTAATTTATCTTCAATGGCTCATAATGACCAATGATGGTTAGCGATGATTGATCAATAGGGGATAAAAACCAATATTTTTTTCGGCGGTTCCAAAATGATTGGACTTTTTCTCAACCATACCAATTAGGATGATCAATTTCCGCACAATTTTGGGATGGTGCAACGAACATCAACCACCCATCAACCAGTTGGTGCTTTGTAAGGAGATCAACTCAGTACCATCAGGACTTGAACAGATCGCAATCTCACCGCTGCGCTGTCTTCAAGACACGGCCTGCTCGAAACAACGAAATTTCTTTGCTGCAGAAAGGGGAGCTGTGGCCCTCTGAGCGGCTCGCGGTTCAACGGCCTGACCAAATGCAGGTTATTGGGTCGCGGCCTGCAGTTTTGTATGCGATTGATGCACGAAGCGCCGATGTTGCCCGATATTGCAAGTGGCTCAAGAAGGCTTAGACCGAAGAGCTTAGACTCCAACTTGACTGAAGGTGGACCGGGTGGACGGGATGCAGTTTTGGAATCCGAGAGTGATACTCAGTGATACTCGTCCCGTTGGTACAATCTCATGGCTCCTGAAGTCCTGTCCGGCCTTCCCCAGAGCGCCTTGGACGTTTGGACCGCGTGGATTCTCTTCACCTGGACCGCGATGCGGCATCTTTGAAGTTGCCGTCTTCATGGCCGCCAAGCCTGTACCAGAACAAAGGTCTTCAGAAACAGCTGCTTCTTGGCTAGATTTGGTTCCTTTCTTGGCAATGCTTGGTATATTGTAGGGCCTGCTGGTGCGGTCAGGCCTGAAATCCCTCCTTTGAACCATGGCGCCATCAATGCCCTCTGCATTTGCTCAGACCAGGGACCCAACAACACTGCAAGTTTTGAACTTCTGTTTGTTTGGTGGAGATGGCTGGATAGTGAGTCTCAATACGCCTGGTTCCACAGAGGGTGGAATGATATAAAACTCAGTGCAAAGAGGGCAAGAAAGCGATGCAAAATTGCAGGTTATATTTTTCAACAAGCACTTGCTAAAGGATGTCTTCCGAGAACTTCAAGAGAATTTAGGTGTCAAGACGCTTGCCGAAGAAGACCGTTTCAGGTTTCTTTTTCACCATCAAACTCCATCCCTGCAGGCCATTACTTCGTAGTAGAAAACAACTATACACCCAGCCAATGCAGGGTCTGTCATGATGATATCTTGTTTCCACGGGGCCCAGCGTGCACCAACATCCAAAATATGTTCAGATATGGTTTTCTTACCAACGCACTGATGGGTATGGGGTTGCATGGTGTAGCCGTTTTCTATGGAAATAGTGTATAACTGTATAACGATTGAAATCAACGATGTCACTTGTTTAAGATTACCTGAAGATCAGTCATGATCACCAATGTATGAACCATAACTACAGCAACCATGACTGATCGTTTTTGACCACTATCAGCCGTTGTTACACGATCACATGTCGATATTCATTTATCATTATTTCAACCAAATGTTATATTTATGGGATGTTTGCATCCTAACGATTTTGCTAATCCACCAACACTAAACATGTTCGTTCCACTGTATGAAATGCTTATATCTAGGCAGCAACCACTTGCCATGTTGCTTCAGCTGGGGTCAGCAGCACCAGGTCAAACCACAATGTGCCCCAAAATTTGCTCGAATCTGTCGAGACCAAAAGGTGGGGGTTGTCTGGAAACCGAACGGCGAACATGGGGCTGGATGATGATGATGATGATGATGATGAAGAAGAAGAAGAAGAAGAAGATGATGATGATGATGATGATGAAGAAGAAGAAGATGATGATGATGATGATGATGATGATGATGATGATGATGATGATGATGATGATGATGATGATGATGATGATGATGAAGAAGAAGAAGAAGAAGATGATGATGATGATGATGATGATGAAGAAGAAGAAGATGATGATGATGACGACGACGACGACGATGATGATGATGATGCTGGTGATGATGGTGATGATGATGATGGTGATGATGGTGATAATGGTGATGATGATGATGATGATGATGATGATGCTGGTGATGATGGTGATAATGGTGATGATGATAATGATGATGATGATGGTGATGATGATGATGATGATGGTGGTGGTGATGATGGTGATGGTGATGGTGATGGTGATGGTGGTGGTGATGATGATGATGCTGATGATGATGCTGATGGTGGTGATGGCTGTGGTGGTGATGATGATGATGATGATGATGATGGCTGTGGTGGTGGTGGTGATGATGATGGTGGTGATGATGATGATGGTGATGACGCTCCCTGGTTTGGATTATCCATCCATGGTGTAGATATGTTTGGATAGTAAGATATAGTCAGCCACCACGATCATGTGACAATCTTTGACGGATGATCATTATCTCGACTTGATGAGGAGCTAGAGTAGCCAAGGAACCAGGGCTGGTGATTGTCCTTCTAAATGGGGAGCCAAAGAGCCCTGCTCTCAAAACAGTGGGCATGGTTAAGAATGGCCAACCATGATGGTTTTCAACAACTATTGAGTATTAAACCACACCATTGATTGGCTATTTTTGAGGAATTATTGAACAACAAAATCTTGTCATCACAATGTTTAACTATTCCTCATCAATGATTTTGTTGAAGAAATACATAGTGTTTAGATCTCATTCCTCACATTATTTACAGCAACAGCAACAAGATTTGAAATCACCAGCACAACCACCATTTTGAAGGTCTGTGCAAGCACTAAACGGTGCAGAAAATTATTTATTATTAAACAATTAAACAATTAAGGTCCAGGTTGAACTTTTGGAACATTTTATTTCATGGTGTATTGATCTCCACAATGAACATTTTAGATCCAGTCTAGAAATGAGAAGGGGCATCACTGCTTGGTCACAACTAGCCTTTGGATTTCGGGTATCAGCAAGGCGAAGGCCTCCAAAGATGTTTCATGATCCTGCAATGGATCATTGTCCCCTGTGGGCAAGCTTTTCATTGATAAACACGCGTAGGTTGGTGTTAATGATAGGTCATGTTCGGTGGAAAGCTAATATTTAGTGAATTTGTCAGTCATGTTTTAGTGATTTAGTGCTCTGTAGATCAATTCGTTCTATTGGCCAAGATAGGAACAAATTGGTAGATATAAAATATTGTATAATGCCCAGAGTCAAGTTGAGTCCTAAGCCAACACATCGAGGTGGGAAACTCTGTCCTGAACCCGAGTCATACTCATTTGCAATTGAGGAAAACTAATGAATCGGAAATCTAGATTGCAGGGGGCAGTGAACCTACTTGGTTAGCAGCGACCCAGGGAATACCCTCAATCAAACAATCATACAATAATTCAATGCATGGAAACCTGGATGATGAACTCACTTTTTTCATGCATACAATGTCAAAAAGAAAAGAAACCGTATTTGCTTTTTGGGTATCATGAGAGCCTGCGAAATTGAAACTAGTTGTAATGTTGGGTTGACAATTCAAGGACTACAGGGTTTGATCTGCAACCACACGCATGAAGGAATCATTTGTACGCACCCAAAACTCATCGCCCGTACATGCGGGGACTGGAATCATTCGCAGCCGATCTGCTCAGCTCTCTTTTTCTCTCTCCATTGCTATTGCTAATCCAAAGCACCGGTATGGTCATTGAAAGTCATCAATGCTTGATAATTATTCAAAGAGGTTGTAAATTGATGGGTGATAATTAATGGTGGCAAAACAGGATAACTATCCAGGCAAACGGATTAGTTGTCCTCTAACCATTAGTACCCAGTAGTAAACCACCTTTGAACAACATATCATATTCATCATTACAAACCAACTATCATGTACACGTATTTCATTATGACCAGTTGTAGTACCATGACTACTTTGCTACTGACAACTGACAGCATTGCCACTTTCACTCACACTGCGGCTGCTGATTGCTTCTATTTATCTATTGCCATCCCCGACCATGAAAGACATCTACCTGTGCAACCAACAACACCTTGCCGGAAATTGTTGTCAAAAAAGTATTGCTCGGTAGTCACTGACGGTGACCAATATGGTGGTTTCTCGAAATAGGGCCCCCAAAGATTATTCATTCAACATTAACCATTTATACTACTAAACCAATCATTTTTGGGTGGTCCCATATTCTGAGAAACCACCAGTCCTTGACTGATGATGGCTACAGGAGTAAAAGCTCAGAGGGCTGGATCAGCGGGTTGTGCTTTGGATCCTTTGATTACCATGCAAATGAAAATCACGCAGGTTTTGACAACGGCCCACAAAAGCTTGAGTTTTAGACAACCTTCTGGTTGATGTGATGCAAATCCAGCAGTTGATTTGGTGGTGCCTGTGTGATGGTGAGCAACAGCCAACGATCAACAGGTGTACAGTAATCTATCAAAGAAACCAATCAAGCCAAGATTGTTTGGGGGTGATTGGGTCTGTTGAGTGTTGCATGGCTTACCATGGCTTACCATGGCTTACCATGGCTTCCCTGGCATGGGCTACCTGCAGGTTGGCGGCTGTGAGCTGATGGATGGCGGAAAAAAGTGGCGGTTTCGTTGCTTCCCAGGGAGGGGTTGCTACAATGGGGCTTGGGTGGCTTGGTGGCCGGTGTTGGTGCCCTCGTTGTTGTCGTTGTCGCTGTCGCTGTCGCTCTCGCTGTCGCTGTCAGTCGTTTTCGTTGTCGCTGTGATTGTGGTTGTCGTTGTGCCTCTTTTCCATGTGTTTCTGTGCTTCTTGGAGAAGTTGTGGAAGTTGTTGTGAGCACCCCAGAACATTTGAACGACTCCAGGCAGCTCATCTCCTGATTGAAACTCATCTAGTTCGCCCAGGCCCCTACTTTTGCCGTACTTGGATGATGCAACAAGTGCCATAGCTGGGGCAAACTGATTTACCTGTTGGATTTTACAAAGAAGTTTCGCACTTCTTTAGCTCCAAGGCCCTAAAGAAGTTGGGAATGTTAGGTGGTAAATGGTGATGAGTGATTGCCTCATTGGGTACTACATATCACCAGAATAGTTGGGTGAAGTACGAAGAATGGCATTCCGATTACAGATGCAATAGGAAGGGTGAGGGGTCAAAAGGAGTTGACGGGAGTTCCATATGAATGAATCTCATATTCTTGATGGTACATCCGAAAATTACTTCTGGTCGATCACCATGTTTGGCCAAACTAGCAGCTCCTTGTTGATTCTTCAGGATTCTTCAGGTATATCTACCATTAAGCAACATGAGCGCTTGAATACATGGATCGTCATGCGGCAATTTTCAGCGCACAAGCCTTGCAGTCATGATGCATGGGATTGTCAATGAACACTGGGAGCGCAGTTGCTTGATATTGCCTAGCTTTACTACCCGCATCATACGTATAGACATTTGTTCATAAGCGCATTTTTGCATGTATTGCATACATGGTGTAATTATGTAGTATTTCTTCATTTATGCGTAGATACTATTGCCCACATCATTAAAATATATATATATATGTATATGTAGACTATGATTTACATCACATTTACATGTTACATTCAGGATCTCCACTGCTGCGGTTGGCTCGTGAACATATTAAGGACAACAACCAGGGGCCAAATGGCTAGTTCATGTTCGCCAGGACAAGGTCAGCGTCGGCTGTAGAGCACCGGCCTAGACTTCACTGCACATGTTCAGCCATCCACGTGTAGCCAGCATGCAATCGAAAGAATCTCGGATCTTCAGCCTCAGTTTAGATTGTGCAACGAGTTTACTGTCAGTTTTGTTCAAGACTCAAGTTACCAAACCTTCTGATCACGAATCCTTTTTGTTAATGAGATATACCCCATCAAAACTCACTAAGAGTGCTATCCAAACAATGACAATAGAACCACACACAAAAAGCCGAGATCCCAACCTGAAAAAAACAAAGCATCAACAAAACAATGAAGATCTGAGCCCTTAAAGATCATGGACATTCGAACTCATCTCACCACTACTTGGAACTTCGCATTGCACCCACCTTCGCTGCAACGGTCAAGAAGAACTTGCCATGGATCCCAACTTCCCGGGCAGGCGCTGCCAATCCATGGTGGGTTGAGTGGGGACCCATAGTGGTGAAGCCGTGGTTAGCAGTGGTTAATGATGATTACATTGTTAATGATGCTTAATTATGGTGAATGATGGTTTATGATGGTTTTTGATGTTGCTGCAGAGGTGATTAATGATGATTAATTAGTGTGTTTTGTGCGGCTAAATGAAAGTGCAGGATAGTCATATAAGGATGGTTGATAATGAATGATGATGGATAGCGGATAGCAATGGCTTATTGTGGTTGACAGTTGACAGTTGTGCTCTGAATGTTTGATGGTGGTTACGCAGTCATTGTGGCTGAGAATGAAACAAATGCAAACAATTGGACGGGCAGTGGTAGTTGTCAATTGGCACAGGTTCATGACTGGTATTGATGGTTGACGGCAGTTGATGGCGGTCAGAAATGGCTTGTAATGCTAGATAGCGTACAATAGAATGTTTGTTGCTTATAGATACTATATAACTGTTGCTGGTGATTGACTATGATTCATGATATTGAAGAATGTGCATAGTTGATCGAATGATCACTGTGTATAGTCTAATGTTATGTTTAATTATTCTAGCATAGAATTGATAGAATGGCATTGCCTGCATTTGGGCATAGCCAAATCTTTCGTTGATTCGGTGGTTCAAGTTGCTCTGGAAACAGTTCCAGCTTCTAACAACGATGCTCGATTTGATTGGCTTATAATGCATTATTGGCGATGGTGTAGAGGTCAAAAGGTACCCTGCCACACCTCAAAAATATCGGCTTACCTTGTTTCTTCCGGAGAGGGGCCGGGAGCAAGTGGCTCTTGGTCCAAGGGGGGGCTGACTTCAAATTTGGCACAGTGGTTGCAAAGACTACTCCAGGATATTCCAGATGATTCGCAACAAATTGGAAAAGCCAGCAGGCTAAACAGGCGCGTGAACATACGATTAGTGCATCGTCGAACACTTCAACGACATTAACAAGCTGGACCTCTGTACGGCCATATTACGGCCATCCAACCGGGTTTACATGTCCGATTGTTGTGGCAGGCATTTCAATGTTACCATCCAGGCTGGGTTTGTCTCCGACTTCTTCGAGACCGGGGGTGAGGACCTACCAAACGCATACCGTCACGTTCCAATGCTGCCCGAGCATGCCTGGTCATGCGCGGTGACATACATGAATCCCCACACCCAGTGTGCTGAGTTCAGGCTTTGCTACGGTGCGTTGTTCGGACTGCCGCTGGCGGTGACCAGCTTCAACCGGTTCCCGCGACTCTTGCAATGTCTATTTCGCAGATTGGGGGCTTGTATGTCGTCGCTATATTTTGACGACTTGACAATTCAAGATGTTGGATCATCCAAGGGATCAAGTCAACGTTTCTGTTGTTCATTGGCTGCCCTCGTTGGCTCACCTTTCTCCAGTGATAAAAAGCCAAGCAATGAGTCCTTGGAGTGATTTTCTGGGCCTTGTCCACAATGTTGGTGATGTTGTCTCTGCGGGTGGTACTACCTTTTGGGCGCGCGATCGCCTTGTGGACAAAGTCCTTGGTTTTATCATCCGCCTTGCATCCTCGACATCCAAGCTCTTTGGTTGCCTTACCTTTGTGGGCCATTGCAAAGATCTTTGGGTCAATCACGGCCTGCTGAAATGAGAAAATCTGGGTGTTGGATGTGAAGGGTTTCAAGCTTCCTTTAGGGCTGTGCATGTTTAATTTAGATGGACGCACTACATGTAACATGTATATGAGCACAACGATGGTCATGAGGAGATATGCACATACATTATCATACATTACACATTGGCAAATATTGAAAACCTGGTTTCTCTACGGAAAGCCGGGTTTCGTTAGCAGAGCCAGAAAAAGAAGGTTTTAGATTTTGAAGCAAATTTAACGAATGTTCTTAGCTGATAGGAAATTAAAATTCTTCAATGGATGTTCTTTATTGTTGAAGTCTATGACGATGATTATAATTGGTTACTGTTGATTAATCATGCTCAATATTGAATATCCTTGATTCCCGGTGGACTGATTGACAATCATCACGGAATAGTGTTGGATAATAAATTTTGATAAAGCGGTTTATAATAAGCACTTGAAGGGTACCATTTTTATGGAAAACCGGCTGGCGAACTTGGGGATACCGCCTTTCATTCATCAGAGGTTTGGCTTCATCCAGGGTTGGCATTAAGCATGATTTCTTGATGGTTGCTGGCTTCTCGTGAACAATGCGTGATTATGCGTAGGGATCGTGAATTTCTTCTTGAACCATTTCCCAGTGCTAACACATGTGCTTAGCACTTGGCAATGGCTCATGAACACTAGTATGTTCAGGTAATTTTTTTGCACATATTGATCCGTTCACCGATATTGATTACTTTGTCGGAAACTGACATAGCCATAGCAATAAGCTGCGAGCTCCAGAAACCAGCAGGCACTGTTTTCAGCAGTTGTCAAAGATACCCGTGCGTAGTGATTGGTAATGATGTGAACTAGTGACTAGCGACTGAAATGCTAAGAGTAACAAGCTCTGGATCATTCTAAGATTCGTCACAATGATGGCAGGTAGAGTTGGCCATCTTATTGGAAACTAAAACACGCCCTGCAAATCGGTTTTGCCGACCTATGCTAGTAGAAGCTTCCAACCCGTACTTGGCAGGATTTAATTATGCATGTTATGTATGTGCATGTGAAGAAATATTAACATATAAATGTCGTTACTGGCTATAGTTTTACAACTATACTTGTAGTGTTTCATCCGAGTTCTACTCCCGAATTGACTATACCTGTTCTATACTACTAGCCATACTAGCATCATTAGAGTTCAACTCTAACTACACACTAGCCCTTTGATGTTGGAGACGCCGACTATGTTTGTTTCTAGTGCTCCGATGGGACCCACCTGGCAACGGAAAATCCGGATTTGCTCTTCGGAAACTTTACTGTCTCATCACAGTCATACCATGAAGGCCAGTTGATTGTTTAGAATCGCTGCTTCTACCATCATAGTTCATTATCAATCAGCCATCATTGGGGTTAGTGTTTAATAGTGTTTAATTAATGGTTATTTAATGGTTGATGATGGCTAATCAATGATTACCATCATACAAGAATTCCTCGCTCCATTCATCACCATTCATCATGGAACCGTTGATGGCGCGCACGAACCGTTCATCACCATTCAATCAATAATCATTTGTCAGTCAGTGATCAGCATTGATCAACAGAACCATTTATCACCATTCAAAAAAATCATTTTACTGATCCCGGATTTATGGTCATACATGGATCATAGTCATTTAATCTGTTGGTCAATTACGGATCACCAATTTCCATTGATAAACAATTTTAGTCATAAAACCATTGATCACACGAATGACTACTATCAAATTTTATTATTCATTATTACTATTGATACTTATTTGTCACCATTGATCATTGACCATGGCTAATTATTCAGATTAAGTTATTGAACTTAATCATTGATTATAGGCCATGTGGTGGCTGAACTTAACAATAATCACTAATCATAGAACCAGTAATCAATTCTGATTCATAGTAATGATTAGCCATAGAACCATTGAACTATTAATAATGATCATTAGTCTGTTACCATTAATCAATTATTAAGTTCAGCCACCACATGGCCAGATCTGCATCGCCAGGAATGCCCTTGCAGGGCGCGAACTTCCCAAGGATTTGGTGGGGCAGGCTCCAACACGGGGAGTCGTGGGTGAAAATGTTGGTTTAATCAACCAACTAATGGGTATAATTCGGTATAATCACCAACAAACATATGGGAAAACACTGGTTGATCAGGGGTACTGATGAAAATGTTGGTTGATGGCAGTGGGTCAAGCAGTCGGCCGACCAGTTTTCGAGGGATTAATGGCTGGTTCATGGGGATTGTAATTTCATTAATAACGGTTAATAGTAGAGGATGGTGATTAACCAGTATAACAGCTGGGTTCATATTAATCAACCAACTAATGGGGTACAATTGTACAAACACCAAGAATCATCAGGGAAAACAATGGTTAATGAGGGGTTAACTAATAGTTAATGATTCTTAATTGTGGTAAAGGATGGGATAAACAGGTGGTTGGTGATGGTTGCGGCTCTCCAAATCGCGCCTCCCCCTGCGGATTAGTCATGGTTAATAGTTTTTAATGGCGGTTGATGACAACGGCCGTTGATTCTTCGCGACAATGCCCAGTATTTTAGCTACCCATATTATGGTGTTGTTCAGGGTAATCAGCCGCGGTCGATTATATGTAACATCCGTGATGTTCGATGTCCCAGCATGAGTAGGTCGCAACCTGCATTGCTAGGGTAACGCATTGACGGCTATTCTGCTGACAACCTTTTGAATGACCCAAGTACTCGCGTAACATCTTGAGGGTCAGAAACTACTTCCATTGTTTCTGAAGTATATAGAATGGACTGGCAAATCGAATTGCGATAGGTTCAGAATCGCTGAAGATCTATGTTGATGGCTGCGTTGATCAGTGGAAGATCAATATGTTGATGGTTCAATAGAGCAACGTCAACCAAAGGATTTTTCGACACTGCTGAATAGGGGTTGACAAGGAAATTGCTGGAGCAATGTCCAACAAATTTGTTGATTCCTTAGCTTGATAGGGTGTCTTTGCTGGCAAGCTTGGGTGACGGGAGGCCCACCAGCAGTGTTGGATCATGGCTATCCTAAGCAGCTGACCTTGAGAATTCCACCATTGCCCTGTTGCCTCTTTGGATGACAATTGCTAAGCTGACCGTGGTGTTTTTGTTTTTATGTGATCCCCGTGTTTTCTTTCTATGTTTCTTTGCATAACCTGGTGACAAGACCACGTAGTCAGATAAATCTCCAAGTACAAGCATCCAAGAGGTGAATCGGTACCATTGCTTCTAGTTTCCAGCATATGGTTCAATGCAACGTTGGCATTGACCATGCCCATACTATGGGCGGCTTGTTGACCTATTGGCCATCGATCTTACTCGATCACTCATGATGACACTCACTTGTCATTACTTTTCGTTGCAATAATTCCGGATGCTGTTGTATGGTATGCCCAACCGGTATACAGATTAGCTACATAATATTCATGTTGTTTAATGTTCATATGCACATCTATGCTATATTTTACACTCAAAAATGCACATTTGGATGCGGATCAAGCTCCTTGAAATCTCACCAGCCGTGGCTGCGTAGCCAGGTCTCGAACATCACCATGGGCCAATTGTTCTACATCATGGGGCACATCCAAAAACTCAGCGCCTGGATCTCGGTGAAGCTCAGCCCTACGAAATGTGATGAGTCGTGGTGCTTGGAGCCATGTCCACGGCTACCGGGAACCAACCATGGTGAGTTCAGGGTTAGTTCAGCTCCCTCATAGGGTGCAACTCACCATGGTGATAACCCCAGCTGCACATCCAAGTGGTGGTTCCGTCGGGATTGATGGTTCATGATGATTTTCTTTGAATCATGGTAGAAATCATTGCCAACCATTGACCATCATTCAGTGCTAGAGCTATTAGTAAGCCTGACTGACCATTATCAAGCACTATTGGCCATTATCAACCATCAATGATGGCTAGTGATGGCCATTCTCAACTGTACCCTTTGCTGATTTTGGGAGGTAACAAGAACCATGGTAGTTCATCAGGAGCAAACATCAATGATAGAGATATCATCAACGGAAATCACGATACCAGCAACCTTGGAGAATATATGTGTAGTGTACCAACAAACAAGACAATAAGGATCAGTCTAATCATTTATTGAGGCATTGTTGTTTTGGTGGTATAATACATCCATTGACTTTCACATATCAACTCATGTGTGTATTGTTTTGTCGTACTGTTATAGCATAATTCACATTGAACCATGGTCACTAAGTCCCCCGATTGGGGTTATACTGTGTGAGCGAACTATGGTTACATTCACCCCTAAAGTAGCTCATGAGTGGGATATAGCCATGGTTATGAACCCTACAAGGTAGCTGAACTCACCCCAAACTCACCACGATTACGTTCACCACTTTGGTAGCTTATAGCTGGACAGTTGCCAACTTGTGAACCCTGCAAGGCAGCTGAACTGACCCCTATAACCATGTTTACACCCCGGTTATAAGCTACCAAGAATATACCTATGGTTATATTACCCTCTAGGGTAGCTGAACCCATAGTAACCCATAGTAACCCTATCATGGTTACAACCATGCTTACCAACCCTATAACTCCCAAACTAGCCATGGTCACGTTCACCACCAGCCGCGGATCCTCCAAGTCGTGGACGTGTCGCGGGCGTTTTCCGAGGCTCAAGCCCCCGTGACTGCCCAGAGGATCTTGGCGGAGAACCCGCAGATTTGCCACGCAACCCGGTGGCGACGTCGCCAGACATGGGGAGTTAGTAGTGGTTAATGATGGTTTGGTAATGGTTGGGTAGTGGTTATAGTAGGTAATAATGGGTATATAATAGTGGTTGACAACTAAAGATTAACTGATAGTTACTGTAGTCACGGGAAAACTTTGTTTGGCAGTTGACCTAGTGGTGCTTATGCATGGTCAATTAGCAATAATGGTTCACCATTATGAGCAAATTTCTAGCAATAGCAATTATGGTCAATGGAATTAAGACAAATCGGCAACGAAATGATGAACCATGGTGAATGCACAATGCTGGCAGATGTGACACGATGGTTAGCAAGCAACAGCTTTGTTGATATAAGATTATGAACTTGATTCATGCCAGGGCTAGAGGCGTCCCCTCCTCCGCAAGGCCTTATTAATCCAACCTGAGTGCCGCCTACCATTCCAATGACTAGTGGTTCATACGGAGCGTCACTAGGGAGAGTGTTTTTTGTTGCCACCAGTGGCCATTTGAATGGGGGAAACGGTTCTGCTTTGGTGTTTGTTAAATGGCTATGGGTCAATATTAACCAACCAATAATAGGGGATAATGACCAACCAATAATAAGGAAAACAATGGTTAATAGCAGGGGAACCAGGGGTACAGGGTTTTGACTCACAGCCAAATGCTGCCTGTATGTCTAACTTGAGTTGAATCTGCCAATCAGTGGACCAAATCACAGCAGAATGTCAATTCTGTTTGGCTACAGTCAACCAGTATCAGCCATGGAGAATGCTGGTGAACTATTGAAGATCATGGTCATGTTTATCAAACATCCTCAACCAGCCTCAGATGATCAACCGTCGCTATTGCTGCATTGTCAACCGCCTTCTAACCCTTGTCAAGGGTCATAAACCGACCATCAAGCAGGATCAACTGTCATTATTGTTCACCAAAACTTACAAAATTTTGACAACCATTGTAAACTACAATTGCTAAGCAACATTTCACCAACTATTGAGCTAGAATCCGATTGTGAAACTGGGTATGGTTGTCTTCCGAT
>VSDK01024538.1:208730-291127 GCA_009767595.1 Symbiodinium kawagutii
CCATGAACCACACGTGCGCGGTTCGACAAGGCGCTACTTCATGCTGAGTGTTTGGCTGGGATGCTGGACGAACCTGTTCTGCTCCTTGGACCCTGCATGTGAGTATCCGATGGGGATTCTTAAAGATTTGGTGGTTTCTCAGAATAGGGGACCCCAAAAATGGCTGGTTTATTACTATAAATGACTATAAATGGATGGTTTGGGGATACCCCTATTTTGAGAAACCACCATTTGATGGTTGATGGCTAGTAATGGGTCCAATTAGTGATGAACCAACAATCAGGTGAAGAACATGACATGATAGTTTCAGCTGTTCATAGCCAAATTAGTGGTGATTAATAGCTAGTGATGGTGATTAATGGCTAATAACAATCAGGTGATCACCAATCGTTGGTTTGGAACGATGGTGATCAATAGCTAATGATGGTGGGGAACCAGCGGTAAATGGTAGATCCAGTAATCACGCACCCATTTTTTCGACCGTCGGTGGATGTCGTCCAGCAAAGTTTAGGATTGTTTTTAGTCAAGTGAGGATCTACTAAATGCAAAAACCATGAACAACAAGGATAGTGGTGATCACATGATCCGTGTTGTGGGATTCCTGCTGCTATTGGTTAATTGATTGATGATTAGTAGTGTTTCATGATATCAGTAGTGTAAACACAGATCATTGTTTTATACATATGATTGATTGATGATATGTTCATTGCTTGCTTAGCATTGATGATCGTTTCGTGATGTTAAGATCAATAAACACTCATTTTTTTAATAAGGGCTTGAATCTACCAAAAAAGGATAAACCTTTGTTTTAAGGGTAGTGGAATCCCAAAGTAGTCACATGTATGAACAGCTGAACCCCCGTGCCCCATCGAAGCCACCGTGCCAAGCGGATGATTCCGAGCGGATCATCAACCATCACCATGGTGCTGTTGACCATGATAGGCAGTTATCCGTTACGGTAACTTTGAACCATGAATTGTTGGATCTATTCATGCTAATTCATTCAGCAATAACCATTAGTTAGTAGTTGACCATTAAGTAATCACCAAAGAATGGTGTACGAATCATTCACCATGAAGCTGATTAGCTTAGCTGACCGAGAACCATTTATCACGAATGCTTGTATGGATGTTCATTGTTGGTTGGATCGGTTATCCCTTGCACTTACCACCATTCGCCGTTAATGGACTATCAATTACAATTAGCCATCAACAAGTGTATTTTTTTCACGTTGGCAACATTTCTTGATGATTGACACTTGTTAGCCAGCAGTTGTGCAAGCATAGCTGGTGTTTAATTGATCATCAACGATGAGACTAAACAAATTATTGGCACCTATCAATCATGATTGAACGTGATTGCTTTTCTTTTTTCAAACATAATATCCCATATCACTTATATGCACCAAGATGCTCGAACGCTCAGATCATGTGTTGGCCCCACTTAACCAACCATTAGCCATCACTAATGTCGCGGACTATGATTATTTATCATACTTATACTATATGTATAAACACATCCTTGGTATTCATCACCACCAATCACCATCAAATCACCAGCACTTAATAATCATCGGCCATCAGTTCTCCATCCATCGAGCATCCAACCGTTTGTTGATCATCCATCCATCAACCATTAGCCATCAATCAACCACCAGTCAACGGTCAACTAAGCATTATCAACCTTTACAAGGCATCTCATTACCTTCACTCACCATCCATTCACGATCCATTAACCCACCAGTACTCCAACTATTCAATCAACAATTAAACCAGCCGTTCATCCAACCATTTAATCCAACTATTGAGTTTCGCCTTCGCCTTCGCTCCTCTGGAATTTTTCTGAGGCCATTGAGTGCCGACGAGCTGCGCAGAACCAAGGCCAAGGCGGAAGAGATGCAGGAGCCAAGCGCTGGATGCAGCTGGGCGCAGCGCGCCATGGTGGCGGTTGATGGTGGTGATTTCATGGTGAGGGTTCTGTGATGGGTCATGTTTACCCAGGATAAAGCGAGCCACCCCAGGTTGATTAATTGGGGGGGTTACCAGTTTAGTGGGAAACCAGTCGGCTTTTGGGGGATACCCCCTATGATCATCCACCAGGGGTTTATCAATCCTGGGTAGACATTAATTGATGGTTAGTTAATGGTTCATATTGGGTCACAGTGGATGATTGATGGAAAATTGATGGATTTATGATGGTTCAGTAATTCATACTGATGGTTATGGAACGGTTTGGGTTTGATAATCAGCTGATAGTCAACTGATGACTCGTTGACGATCGATTGATGGTTGTAATAGTATTTCTGATGGACAATGGTCACTGGTTGTTGGGTTCATGGCGATTAATGGTCATTAACTTAGTTTATTTTCAATGATAAGATAATTGTGAGAATATTTATGTTGATCAAAGTGATGTTTAATTTTGTTTTGATAATGATGGTTCATAATCGCCTGGGAACCATTGTTTACAGCGATGATGGTCCATGATAATTGAGGATGTTTCATGATGGTTGATGGTTGGCTTGTGATTGTCACTGGCGTTTAATGGCGGATGATGCTCTGGGATAGAATTAACTACAATACGAATGGTTGAAGTGTGGTCTATGTTGGTTCATGTTAAGAGTTTCCGGGATAGAAATGGCAGAGGACAGAAATGCAGGACCGAAACCGTAGCCAAGTTTTTGTTGCATCAGATTTGCATATTAAACGACCCAGTGATGTTTGTCCAGGTACCATCAAAAACTGCAATGAATGCGCTGTTTGCAATCAAAGCTTCAGCGGATTTTGATGGTGTGACAATGCGAACCTAGTTCCATCAATTAGTGTTTTTGCGAGGCTTTAACAGACAACCTGATCCAATCAAGTAAAGGAAAGACAAGTTGGAGGGAATCCCAATCCTTTTGGTTCGGAGGTGTTTGCAGCTCAAATATTCTAGGTGCTTCAACAAGCAGATGAGAAGATATGAATGCAACTCAATTCTGTAAGGGTAAGCAGAGGACAGTCAGCTGCTGTTGAACCCAAATTGTATCCCGAGTCGGCATCGCTTCCATTCGTTTCACACAATTTGCCAGGAGGAAATGTCCAAACATGAGCGGGGAACCTCAGTATTCGCGGTAAGGCTTGCTGAAAGTGATATGTGCAGATCAAAATTCAGCCTGATCATCCAATATGCATTCATATGTGCTAAGAGTTTCGTTTATGATTGTCAACACTCGTTAATCAGTAGTTACTACTGGTTCACAAGACTCACATCGATTGGTGGTCATCAACAGTCATTGGCTGAACTGACCCCTCAAGCATCAATGGCTTCAATGTGAAGCAGGGCACAAATTGGTCATAATTGAGGTGGTCAATGACCAGTACTCTATTTTTGCGGTCATGTCCTTCCGAAATGTACTGTTTTTTTTCTTTAACTTAATCATCATCACCTTACTGTATGTTCTTTGATAGGATACCTGGACTTGAATCATCTTTGCGGTTCGGTTTTTGTTGCATGTCTTGCTTCCATCAATATGTTAAAGGATGTCAGATGCTGCCCAGTCCCTTGTTACAGCAGTTGTTTCATAAGTTTGTTTGCTTTTGTTCACGTCCACACCCCCGGACCTAATATATTACTACTTGGTGCTTTTGACGTGGTGCTTGGGCCGTTTCTTCCTAAGTGCGACTCGCGACAGAAAAGAACACTTGTCAATGTCCCAATTACTTTCCCAAGATTTAAAGCACTTAATTTATTTTCCCAATCTTTGGGGTACCCCCAAAACATCCTGTTCTGTAAGCATTTGTAATAATAGACCAACCATCACTTTGTGGGTACCCCCATGGCTTGAGAAACCAGCATATAGTAGATGTTAAACCATGAGTTTGTTGGTGTTTATCCCCTTTGAATGCCTATGGTCAACCAGTATAATCCCCAGTAAAACCACCTTTCTTTGAGCTTTTTACGATAGCCAATGCACATATGAGTGGTTAACAGGGGTTCGTTGGGGTGAATAGTGACTTGTAATGGTTTCAATACACATATTGTATATATGCTGATAATGGTCCATACTGGTTGATTTCACTGGATTCAGGCGCGTCACGAAGACTACCTAACCGCATGCTCCCTGTCACTGGTGGATGGGACGCAAGGGTAACGACAGAGAGGCACCGAAGAGGAACTATACAACCACCATCTCAACGGATACCATAATTCCTAATTTTCAGATACTCTTTGTATCTACTATGCGGCGAAGGTTCATCCATGTCAGGCTCGTCGCTATGGTGACTCGCAGTAAGAACATCCATCGGTTTCGATAAAGTTGTAGCTCCAGCTAGAGACTCCAGGTAGACACGGACCTGCTGCATGGTGTCAGCTTGAAACGGGATAACAGGTCGTGGTTTGAGTCCTTGCAAGTTCTGTTTATACCCAAGCTTCCGCAGAGAGAAACCTCCAGAGGTCACATGCCCTGGCATCCAACTCATCGGTGACATTGAGGATAAACTTTGAATCGCATTTTGGCAAGCTATGACTTGTTTGGCAGCAGCTCGCATGGAATGCGGTTGCATACGACCCTCATCACTGTTGTACTCCAGAAAAATGCTGCTACCTGCATTCCTAGCCGGTTCATCTGTCGCAGAAATACGTATTGGGAAACACCTCCCTGTTGTCACGAAGAAGTTTATGGTCAACTCCAACCATGAGATCCCCGCAGCACACAACCCATCAGAGTCATTGTTCGCATCTTCATTGTCCACAGGCCACTGGATTTGCTTCCACCAGTGAAAAAGATGGTAGCCCAACCTTTTGCCCTGCAGTGATGCCGAAAGAATTCTGTCATCCACCTCCCCGTCCAATGTACACATGGTCTGTTCGATGGTGTACTGTGCAAATTGTTCAAAAGGGCACACATCCGGGTTGCGTCTGGTTCCATTCTGTTCACTGTTATGAAGTTGCAGCAACTCATGACGTGCAAGGTTGTTCTCAACCATGAAAGCAAAGACTTGCTGCAAACTGTGTTCTTCTTGTCGATTCCAACTGATGCACGAATTGATTTTGCCAGCAAACTCATGTGGCACTGTTTGCAGCGTCTGTGTGCACAATTTGTCAACTGCATTATTTCCTAGATACATCCATGCTTGCTCCCAAGAGTCAGCAGTAGAAGGATCTTGATGGCTTGACACTTTGTGGAAGGTCACATCCATGCCACTCAACAGATCCGCTAGCTTCTGTAACAGGTCAGGGTTGGCCATCACATGTTTGATCGTCTGCAGTTCGACGAATGGCAAGATGCTTGCCACATGAATGACATACGAGGAATCCGTATAAATATGCATGTGTGTAACATTACCCGCTTCAACAGCACACTGAATGGCATAAATGACCGCAAAGAGTTCTGCACGATCAATGGTTTGCTTTCCAGGTACATAGCCAAGGCCGAGGCATTGCCACCATGGGTATGGGATATGCTGACTGCAACACACCTCCGTCTGTTTAATGGCTTCACACTTCGAAGGCGCCATGTCCTGTAACACTGCCCATGAGCCTATCCGGTTTCTGGGGTCACGCGGGTGCAGGCAACCTCCATCCGTGAAAACAGTCATCTGCTGGTTGATAACCGTAATCTTATCCGGTAGTTTGGGCTGCACAAAGTTCTCAAGCATTGAATGGACTACCTGCTGATCCATATGGTATCTAGCAATCGGGTGGTAGATCCATGATGATGCATGCGTGCAAAGTGCTTGAACTGCCTCCGGGTGCTTGTCTCGAACAAAGGTCAGTTTCTCACAGGTTGTGAAACGATGTGCTATATGATCAGTCTGACCGCACAGCTCACACGCATCCTCTTTGTCTGGAGCCCATGTCGACTTGACTGCATTGGATTGAAACCCTCCTACAAGGTTAAGCATGATCAGTTTCTGATGCCTGTTGGGAAGGCTCGCGAACACATGCTGAGTGAGTGCCACATTATGTGAGACCTGTGCATCAATGCCTCGTCTCGTCACTTCATATTTGAGAACATGGTCATACCAGTGGTATTTGAGCACATTTACTATATGCTTGGATTGGTCCTCAAGCACATTGCAAAGTCGCCGCTGCTCATACCATAACCATCCCTCCAGGTCAACCTGGACATTTATGATCTGCAGGTATCGACACAAACTAGTGGCCGGTCCATATGTTGTTTTTCCTGTGTAGGTAGAGGCAATCTGGACAATCTGCTTTGCTTTGTCAGCATCAATGGCACACAGTCTTCGCACGGCCCTGCAGGCTGACGAAATGGCAAACAAATGTGGATCCATGATACACTTGGAAAGTAAAATCATCGCAAGGTATGGATTGGCTTGTTTTCTGTGTCCTATGATCGCATCGCATGCTGCTCTTCTCAGTTGGTTGAAATGGGTTTTGCCTATGTAATGCAGATCAGCTCCATAGAGTGCTGCAGGCCATACGCTACTTTGGATGATCTTACACTTCTGTGCAATGGTGATGGGCATCATCCCAATTCTACCGAGTTTCGCAAAGGCATTGTCCAGTTTGGCAACTAAGGGTGCAGCAACATGTTGCCGGTTGTATTGCGAAATCTCCCCTAGATCCTTTGCGAAGGTTTGGATGGGCACTTCCTCACCACTTCCTGCAAAAAGTTCATTGACTTGAGCTATCTCTTTCCTCATTTGGGTTGATGAGCCCCATAGCCAAGACTTACTGACACTGAGCTTCATGCGAAGTAACTCAAGGATTCGCAACACTGTGCTCCATGCTCTCTGCTGGTCACTAACTGAAGTTGAGATCCAACTCCAGTTGTCTGCATATGCGAAAGGCTGGAGTTGTCTTGTTTTGACTTGGGCATGAAAGACGAAGCTAAGTGCTAGCATTGCGAGGATCGAGAGAGAATCTCCCTCAGGAAATCCACATGTTGATTTCGTCGGAGTGCATTGGACACCTGCATACAAAAGTGATCTGGTGAGTTTAGCGAGGTTACTCAACCAGAAGTTAATGACACTGAGACCAATGCCAAGCTTGCGAAGCAGGTGATGCATAGGACGCCTTGGAATTAAATTGAAGGCCTTAGTAAGGTCCATCACTGAACCAGTCATATCGGCCCCTTCCAGCAATGCACACTCAACTCCTGCTGACTGGATGACAGATATATCTCGAACGCTCCTGTGGGGTAACCCTCCCGAGACGGAATGTGGGAACTGGCGCCCCCAGCACTTCACAATCTGCTGATATATTACACGAGACACAAGCCTATACAGCGTCGCCAAAATTGTGATCGGCCGACCGTGCTCCATCCCTGTTGGCTGGGCTATCTTTGCAAGCAATGCCGTCTTGGCAACCATCATGTCACCATGAAAACCCACTGGCAAGATCTTCACAATGATATCTCTCAAATGGCAGATTGCATTTCTAGGTAGGAGCTTGAGTTCTTGGTTTCTCCAAGCATCTTTGCCCGGAGATTTGTTGTCTTTAAGGCTAAGTATGGCATCTTCCCATTGTTTGATATCATGCAGATTCACGTCTACTTGGAATCCGGTGAAATCAATGTGGTCCAACTGCTCAAGGAATTCAGTCCAAGGTTCGTCCTCAGTCTGTTCCCGTGGTGAGTCACGTAACCACATGGGTTCCCAGAAACGGCAAAAAGCTTCATTGACATCATCAGGGGTAGTAGCAATCTTGGTATGGGTCAGAGTGCCACTGGAAGGACATGACCCCTGTATACGATTGATACTAACAACATCATGCTGCACACTCTGCACCACACATGTAGCATCTCCAAAGGTGATTTGGGCTCCCTCAGAGAGTTTGATCACCGGGTCAATCCGAACCTGCGTCTGGCCTTTGGTGCTTCGAAGCAAAGTAGCATGCGTGGAAGTTACAATTGGGACTTCAGTAAGCATCATCTGCTGCGTGTTTTTGACGCATTTATACGTCAATGATCCGAAGGCTTCATCAATGTCAGTCTGGATTGCAAAACGGAAGGATGCACGACGATTATTAGCTTCCTGAACACAGGCAGCATTAGCATCATGCTCAGTAATCTGGATATACTCAGACAGGTGTTCACACGATGGCAGCATAAGCGGCACACATCGAATGCACGGGAAAGACAACACCCATCGAAACCAGGCTCTTCCATATCCCTTGGCATGGAGGATTTTCTTCCACTCCACCTGGAGTTGATTCAACCTCACAGCATCAGATTGCGGGTTACCCTGGCCGACATTCCTATAGTAAGACTGCAGTCCAAGCCTAAAGGATTTCAACCTCCGAACCTGTTTGGTTTTGGCTTGTGCTATCGCAGAGAAAGCTTCAACAGGCGGTTCATAGTTACCAAAGCGATCAGAAGGTATGCATCTCCTACGGAAATCAACCTCTTGCACTTTCATCTGGCAACGTCCACGGTGTTTCTGACTCAAGCACGATGGTAACCCAGGCATGGGTCTTGCACGATGTTGCATCTTAAGTACAGAATCCATGGCATCCTCGCAGGCTTTGGACCACTTTTGAAGTGCATGCATACCATCTTGATCATTCTCGATGTTAGCAATTTGTTCACTGAGCTCTTTGGCATATCTGGCATAAGGTTCAGTCATATTATCCTTTTCAATGCCCAGATGGCTAACATCATCAGGGAGAAACCACTTGAACATTCTCGGTAACCTAACGGGTATGTCAAGCGTTATACAAAGCGGTGAATGAGAGTCAAACACATGGCTTTGATCAACATACATATTCTGCACCAAAGCCGAAATGCTCGGATGGAAGATGCATGTGTCGTTCCGCGTGGCTCCTTTGCAAGTTGGTGGCAACATCTTTCCAGTCATCTGTTCATGAAGTTGAAAGGCTTCACAGGCACCATTCTGTTTGTATTGCTGGAAAATAGGAAGTTGGCAAATTTCAGTGTTGAAATCTCCTGCTACAATGTATGGGAGTTGCAAACCCTGTACAATTTCAAAAGCAGCAGCTAAGAGCATATCATTCTGTTTCTTGACTTCATTGGAACGATTGTCCGGCCACCCGTACAGTGTGACCAAGGCAACTTCACAGCAACTCAACTGTAAAATGGCAACACTCAACCTACACGTGTTCCAAACCACAGGATTGACCTTGGACCTGTAGGATCTAATAGGTAGTGATGAGAAAATGGATGTACCAATGGCCTCACCACGAAACGAAACATGTGTACTCAGAGATGATTTCAAAGATGGCACCTCTTTACTCCAGAAGGACTTGAAATGTTTCCGTGAAAGCTCCTTAGTTACCTTCTGCTGTATGGCCAAAGTGGCCGAGGTTTCACTCAACATGTAGAGAGACCCTCCCAATCCCAGTATCTGCTCCACTTTTGACGAGACCGCGGTTGGATTGCTGACGACCATCTTGACGAGTGGTCCAGGGTTCTTTGCTTCGCCTACCCTGACTGCATGCAAATAACTGTGCGAATCACAGGATGCGGCCCATGGAAGGATGCGAGTATGCACACACCACACCAAGGCAAAAGCATTTCCTGTGGGTACATTATCTGAACTCTGCTTCAATGCCTGCACTTGTCGCGGGCAATATGCAAAAATGGCAAGGAAGTGACAAGGGCACTTGCTCTGCAAACTGCACACATCTTGCTTTTTTCGGATGCATAGTCACAGATTTTCATCATCATCTGCAACATCCCCTTTCTTGGCCTTTTTCTTCGGTGTGGTCTGCTTTTTCATCAGTGCTTTCAGCTCCTCGAAGCTGTCCGACAACTGTCGATCCTGTCTCTTCATTGCACCTTGAAGGCTCTGCTCAAAGGATGTGGTCATGTTCTTGAGATGCTCAGTGACACTGGTTTCGAATGTCACCACTCTCTGATCAAGCATCTTTTGACTCTCAGTCTGTTCACGGACATGTGCCTGCATATCCTTCTGGACTGAGTCAATGGTTGCCCTCAACTCATCAATCCTTGCATCTTGCTGAGTAAATCTGTCCTCGATGGGTCCTTGGATGACCCTGACAGCTGGTGCTGCCGCGGCAGAAGACCCTGCCAATGCTGCATTGTTTCCCACCGGGGTATTTGGTAACCCCTTGTTTGCACGATATGCAGCCCATGCATCATCCTCAAGCATCATCCCTGTGTCTGTGGACTCGGATGCTCGCTGCGATTTTTTGTTGAAACCAGCAACAACTGGCATCACTGGCGGATTGGATTTGTTTTGGAAGAAGGTCAACAACATCATGTTGTCATTCCACATAAACCACAGGGTGTCAGGCTTGACCTGAAAGCCTAAAAGCCAAGCCTTGTGACCCAATGGCTTGATCGGACGTGCCTGCAGTTTGACAGATTCCAGCCAACCCCTCAACTCCTCTTGTCCTGCTCCCACTGGTGTGGGTTCCAGCTTTGCAACATGAAGCACCTGTATGTGCTTTGGCACTGCAAGGGACGGCTTGAGCACTTTGTGGACTTCTTCATAAGAGGTGTCTGCCACACGGATGCCTCTCGAGACCTTGGTACTGGTTTTCTTGGAAACTCGAACCAATCCCAATGCCTGCGGTATGGTCGAAACTGTGACTTTCATCTGGGCAAGTGATTGGTCCATCCAGATGATGGCAAACTTCGTGTCGATGCCTCCAGTGTCATTCTTTGGGCTCAGGTACACACCACAGATGCCCGAGATTCTCATGAGCTTGTCACGTTGGCCCTCAGGCACTCTGCAATGCATTTGGAGGCTCGTGCTCTTCGGAGGGGTTGTTTTCCCATGTTCTCCCCACCAGCTTCTTCCCCATGGTGATCCACTATATTGCGGGGCAACACCTGCTGCTTCCAGCAACTCACTCATCTGACGAGCCGGATGCGACTGGATTGACTCCCACACTTGGTCTTCAAGTTCATCTTTGAAGGCTGTCATGGCCATAACCACTGTGTTGCTAACAGGAACTGATGCTCCTGTCATGTCTGACATCTTGACTCTTTTGCCACCAATGTCATGTACGCACACTGACAAGACCACTGGCGCGCCTTCCTGGTCAAAGGCGGGAACACACTTCAGCTTGCAGTGACCTTCAGCTACTTTTGGGCATCCTCCCAAAACCAGGATCGCAAGCTCATCCCTGGAAATCTGCGTGGGTTTCTCAATCCAGGGTTGTGCAATCGATGGATCGCACAAGTATGCTCCAGTACAGGCATGCTGGATTGAAGCCAACACGGCACAAGGGGTGTCGTCTTGGTTCAAAACGTGGCCATGTTTGAGTTTGTATTGGCTTGCTGAAACCTGAGGCATTCTTGCAGCAGCTGCATCAACTTTTTTCTGATTGAGTTGATTTCTTCTGATGTCAGCAGAGTTGAAAGCTGGCAACTCGATGGCGAGGGCTTTGGCAAGTTCTGTCAGCCCAGTCAACCTCTCTGCATGGTCTTTACGTCTCAGGATTGCATTCAGTGCGGGAAGTCCTGCATTCTTCAGAAGCTTCTCAGTGGCTGGCACCGATAATCTGAGGTCACAACCTGCATCCATCAGTAGTCGTGCCAGATCATTCTTAGTTCTTACCAGACCATCAATCTTGGGTTTGCTTGGTCCAGGCGCCGGACCTCCCCCTCTGAGCTGAAGGACAAGGTGAATGTTGAGGAAGTCTCTTCCATGATGATCCTTCCTTGCATACGTGCTGAGTGGGAACTCATCCGACAGTTGCTTTCCTGTGCTTACCATGCGCATTCTGGTTGGCTCATCCACAAACGTCGACGCAAGCATCCATGGCATGTTGAAGGATCCTACATTGGTGTCAGGTGGGTAAGCCGCATCCACCACCCATGTACTCCACAACTTAACCTTGACTTGAACAGTAGGTCCATCATTTTGGGTTGGTGCCGGCATGAGCAAACAAGTGATGGCTGATACCAGAAATCCTCGGACCGAAGTCATGAAATGCGTTGGTGCTCCAGGTATTGGCAAAATGACCATCTGGATTCGAACATCTGGTTCATAGCTTGGGATTCTAATCACCATCTGCCATCCCATCTCATGCATGATTTGTTCGATGCCTGTGCGGTGGAAAGCTTCCATCAATCGGATGACTTTGTCAATTGAACCTCGCATTGTGAGTTGCGAGTCTTCCTCAATCAGTGTCAGATGTTCAATCAGCGATGCATCGAAGTGACGATCCTCCACTGGCAACTGGAGTAGCCTTGCCAACAGTCTGTCAACGGTGGATTCAACTGCATCACAGACCGGTGGTCTTGTTGGTGGGTGCTCATAGGTGGGATTCCCCACAGTGACTGTCTGACCGTCCATGTCACGCACATCACGTTTTGCAGGTGTCAGTTGAATGTCTGGTCCTCCCCCACGAAGTTGCAGCACTACATGCAATTTCATGACATCATCTTCTCCCAATGTGTCTGCATAGTCTGCAAGTGTGAGTTCCTGGATCAACATTCTTCCTTTGAAAATGAGGCGAATGGGTATGTGTTCATCAAAGAATTCCGATGCTTGTTCCCATGCCGTCATGATGAAGGAAATTGGGCGATCATTCTCAACCCAACCCTGCCAAATCCATGTGTTCCACAGCTTGATCCGGATGCATTGCACGTTCCTACCAAAGGTACGGCAGCAGTTCATAAAATTGATGAACAACAGTGTTCGGACCTCTTCAGCAAAATGGCAAGGCTGGAGAGCTAGTCTACCTGGTGTCGCTTGCATGCGGATGAGCCTGTGTTCAACAGCTTCACCATATGGGTCTTGTCTCATACGTGTCACGAACTCCCATCCCAAGGCCTGGATAACACGATCCATTCCTGACAAGAGGAGAAACTGATGCAAGTCCTGCTCATGATCACGGTGGAAGAGGCCAACAAAAGTGTTGGCATTTGGTCTCATTCTGAAATGTTTGGACCCTTGTGTTGCTGGTAGTCCCTGTTCAGGCAAGAAAAGGATCACATTGAACAGTTCCAGGGTCACGTTGCAGGGTCTGCCGAACAAATCAAAACACTGTCCATCAATCATGTGTCCAGCAAGCTGCGATTGCATGATCAACTCCACATCTTGTGGCTTCATGTTACAGGTTCTCTTGACCACCACAGTGACGGTAGGGGCAAGAATCAACACGAAGGGCCAATCATGCATGCACACTGATGACTCCTGAGGCAGAAAGCAGCTAGGCACCATGGTTTTCAACTTCAGGGGGCATGATGGCATGGTCATCGTGTCACTCACTTGCAATCGGATGCCATTGGATTCACGGATAACAATCTCCAACAGTGGTGGAGATGAATTGCCTTGAATGGTCATGAGCATCTCTCGGAGTTTGATACCCTGCTCAACACACAACTGGATCACTTGCAGAGGTGACTGGATTGTCAACTCATCAATGTCACGAAACATCTGAGTGGGGTCAATGAGGTTTGGATTCATTTCCCTGCAGAACCAGGTTCCATCCCCCTCCTCATGGATACGGATATTACTGGCATCCAGATGATCCGCAATCACACCAACAAACTCGGCCTGAATGGAATCAGCATACCAAAGTGGTCGTATGATGGCCGTGGCATTGAGCAATGCGATCAAAGCATGCATGGGTGAAATGGCATTTCCGATCATAGCGGTGGCAATCTGCTCTTGGTCAGGCAACCAACATTTTTTGAGGGTTCCAATCAAAATCAGCAACTCAGGTGTAGCATGTTTGCGGACTTCATTTCCCTGGTGAAGCAAGCTGCTGTACAGGCCTCCTCTTTTGACAAGTGCTGGGTCAACTGCTAACGGGAGACCATAGCTTGTCATCACACATGCCGCCGATTCATCCTCAGTTCTCAGCCTGTACTTGACAACATCTCTCTTTGTCTTTTTGGCATGACCCGTAGTGTGGGAACGTGGCAAATTCACTGGGTCCATGTACATGGCCAACTCAGCATCTGAGAGGTGTGACTGAAACCTCCACTTTTCATCCAGTTTCATGATGGCATGATATGAGAGGAACGTGGGTTTCTGCATAGTCGGCCAGCTCACCGGGACATGGGTGGTGTTCTCGTCATCCATCATGTTTTCTGCTACAAGGAGGAGTCTTTCACGATGTTGCGGTACATGATCTGCCAAATCAAGCACCTTGCTCATGTTGACCCGATACTTGGTCCATGCGATTGCTGCAAGTACCACAGGGAAGTGCTTGTGACTTTTGAGAGTTCCGACGTTTTCAAAAGTCCAAACTCTTGGACGGAGCTTCCCAAGAATGAGGATGGTCAAAATGAGAATTCTCCCATCATGTCTTGCCAGTCCTGCACTTGCATCTGCTGCCGACCACGGCGGACAAGGAGCAGAGAATGCTATGATCTCCACTGGGATCCTTCCTGCATAGGTGACCCACCACTGATCCTCAATTGCAGTTTGGAAGAGGAGTGTTGGTGCGAACATCCTGTCCTCCATAGCCTTGATCTCCGCCCAGCATTGCTTGTCATCAACTCCATGAACATCCTTCCTATGGTTCTTCATGTACGTGGAGCAGCAAATGGGGTCCTTGTCAATGGCCCACTGGCAGCACATCCCCTTGGTGTCTTTGGAGAGGGCATCGATAGCATGGGACCATCCACCGAATCCACCGCAAAACATCTCACCTATGTTGATTTCTTCCACCTCACTGGAAGATACCGTCTTTCGCATTGCCAGCACTGCACAATTGGGACCCGTGAGATCGAGCACCTTTCCCCGCTCAGTGACCCGTGCTCCCATCAAGACCAGTTGGCCATCAAGTCCAGCAATTGCGTCCCACTGTTCAGGTGTGAAACACACCTTAACCTCCATGATTCTGCGCTCAGGCTCACACTTGCAAAGCAACTGCATACCCAGAAATTCACGCGGCGTGAACATCCCTTGGTCATCCTGAATGTCTGCTTCAACCCATACACGATTGCTCCCAATCACGATGGTTTCCTTCTTGTCCACTAGGAATGACCCCGTTGTCAAGCACTGACATGTTCCAGGCTGCATCACATGGTTCGCAAACAGCTCACGTAGCTGTAGCACGTCATCGTGTCGAAGAAACTCCATGGCTCTGTTGGCTCGACCAGCCACAACCAAACCGGGGGTCTGAGCCTTCGTGGCTCCATACTGGTTGATACTGACTAAGAAGGTCTTTGAAGAGTAAGTTTGAACGCACTTAATTGTGGTTAACATATGATTTTTAGTGGCTAATTATGGTGGTTCCTCAAGATGGGAGTTTTGGAAGTCAGCACAGGAGGACAACCTATGAGGGAATTTCTTGCTGCTGAACTATGCAGGGACGGTCAACGTTGGCAAAATGGCTCAGAAATTCCACAGAGGACACATGTGTTTGGCCAACCCAAACAAATCCCCCATGTGCTTCACAATCGACAGTCGCTTCAAGCTCGAAGATTTCGACATTGGTGAGGTATCAGTTGGGATGCAGAAAGAGACAAAGCTGAAATCATTGATAATTCCTGGAAAGGGGGCGCATTCCTCGACAGGGGGAATCACTTTTGTGCGCAAAACCGAAAAAGGATTCCTCGACAAAGGGAGCTTCGGAAGTGCTTGCGATCAACCAATTTGGTCTGGTTCTGCGCAACTTCAAGTGCGCCCAACCAGCCAAATTGGCCTCGGCAAGACGGAACTTGCTTGCAGCCGTTTGTGTACATATGGGAGATTTCTAGTCCGTGGACAGCCTGGACACGATCAAACAGAGGTCATTCTGATGGAGAACCTGTGTGTTTTGACGACGTGCCATTGGCCTTTTCAGCATCGACGAGTCAGAACCCATTGTCTGACTTTCACTCAGCTTCGCTCAAGTTGGACTAGTCGGCCGCTTGGCCAAGCACCACGGCCTGGAGCAAGTCACAATTTTGCTGAAGTTGTCACCATCACGAGGACTGAAGTAAGTATTGTATTCAATGGCGTACCGGACCATGATTAATCTTGTTTTCTTTGGCGTAAGCTAACATAGACCTGGATATCTTTTAAGAAGAAAACCCACCAACCAGCGGTGGTTTTCCACATCTACTGTATGTATGTTTGAACCAGGGCAACAAGTTTCACAAAGAAAATAATATCCACGTTTAATCTCCAACCGTGTGGTTTTGATACGGGTTGAGAAGTGTGCACAGCGTTTGTGCGAATGGTCTACCGGGAATACGCAGGCAACATCGCAAATTGCTGAAGGAAGAATAAAACATCGTGGCATTGGTCGAATGTATGAATTATCTACATGCGTTTTTTTCATGGTACGGCTGGTATTTGGGAGAGAATTAAGGTGCTACCATGAATGTCCTAACCTTTGGTAAGTAAGGTGCCCTCAGGCGCACTTGCAATTTTCATGCTATATGTCAAAGATGTAAGGATGATTGTGTCGGTCCATGAAGTATCATAAATTGCCACCACCTTCATTTGTCACAGCTGTTTTCTCCTGTCATGCGTCCGTTTGCCAATGGCATTGTGCATCAGAAATCATCAAGTAAAATTATTGTTGTTTCTTATTCACAAATTATTTTTGAACCGTCCTTAGTTGTGATGAAGCACTATCAAACCAGTATGCACACTCTATTTATCATTAGCCAGAATGAAGCATGACGACTGTTAATTAGCAAGTATTGTCCATCGGTACCCAAAATTATTATGGCATGGTGCCAATACCATCATTGATTGTATTACAAAATGTTTAATCTAAAATAACCATGGTAAAAAAACAATTCAATTGGATAAATTATTGGTTATTGTTTATTACCCATATGTTTATGCCCTTTGTTATTTACACTGTTAAACCATGGATAGTAAACAATTACGAAATGTTTACATCTAAAATAAATTGTTTTTACTATACTAATCATATCTGTTCTACTAGAAATTATCAAAATTTTAGAACCCGTTTTTTGTCTAAAATAACAATGGTTATTATCCATTTGACCCTTGCGCGCACGTACCGCACAGCTGCTCATTGCCAGCACCGCCCCAGGCTTCCACCTCCCGGGCCCCCGGCCGGGCCACCACCGGGCTTCGACGCGGCCAACGCGGCGAACGCGGCGGCGAACGTGGCCGCAGCGGCAACACCAGCGGCGGCGGTGGCAGCGATGGGACAGGATCAGAAGGTGCGGGGGAGCTGGTGGTTGACAAGAGTTGGCTATGGATTCAAACTCTTAATCCCCTTGGTTCCCCATCATCAACCATTTTTTTTGCCGATCATTGTTGGTTGTTCCCCTTTTTTATTGGTAGGTCAATATTGACCCATAGCCAGTTGGTTTAGGGCTAATAGTGGTTAGCAATGGTTGGTGGGAACGATGGTGGGAACAATGGTTGGTAGCAATATGATTAAGAACAAAATACTTTATAGTTGGTTAATAGCAAACCGTTGATTTAGCAAGCCTTGAAAATATACTAATTTAGCAAGGGTTGCCACTATTAACAATTTTGGGAACAATGGTTGGTTGGTTTTTAGTGGCTATAATAGTGGTTAAGAATGTAATTGATAATAGGGGATAGCAACTAAAATGGTTGTTGTTATTTTCAAGGATCGTGATTGGGATATTCGGGGATCAAGATATTTGGAATATTTTGTGTACTTTCCAAGATATACTGATTGGGATGATGGTTTCTACTTGACTTGCGTTTATTTTTTGGGATGGGGCTACAAACAGCAAAAGATGTTCAGGATGTTCAAGATGCTGTTTTGTTATGGTCAGATGATCCTTGACTCATTGGTAATGACATGGTGAATGCTGGTGATGATGAAGGAAATCGTTTTCATGGTTGATGACTGATGGCGATTATATTTGTGGACTTGGTTGTGCTGGAGGAGTGTCACAACCAATTTGGCGAATTCCCGGCAACCAACCTTTTGAAGTAGTGGTCAATTGACTAATTTATTGATTGATGGATGAACGGATGGATGCATGGATTAATTGTTTTTGAGGTGAGTGGTTGTGATGATGGTTGTGATGATGATGATGATGATGATGATGATGATGATGATGATGATGATGATGATGTTTGGTGGTCAAGATGATGATTATTGATGCTAATGATGATGGTCAGGATAGATTGTGGCCGTCATAATTGGGCAAACAAAATGATTGCGATAGTGATATTGAATGAATGAGAGATATTTGGATGTGAGCCATGATAGACCATGATCAACCATTATCCATAAACAATGGCAATAATCATGAGCAGCAAGGATTTACCATCATTGAAGTAAACCACCAGTTATAATTATCAGATCCAACAGGATTTGACCATAATTATCAGCCATTATTCAAAATCATTGAAGCAAACCGTCAGTTGTAATTATCAAACATGATTGACCACCATAAGCCCCTCCTATCCCAGTGTGATGGGATACAACCGTATTTCATCACTCAGAGCCGCAGTGCACGAAGTTTGCAGGCTCAATTGATGCAGAAGTTGATGCAGTTGACTCCTGAATCCTGGCTGCAGTGCTGCAAACTCCAGAAAGGGGCATTTCTTTAGCCATACTGTTAACCTTCATTGATTATTGATGCTTAATGATCATTTTTTAAGCACGTATTGGCTAATGGTTGTTACATTCCCCAATCAGCTGGTGGTTTGCTGGAGATGCTAGCAGCATCAGCTAGAGTTCACGGAACATCTCTAACCTTTGCGCAATTGGCTGTTGGTTGGGAGGGAGCTAAGCATCAGGTAACCACATGTGCAGGTATACGAGTAGAGCAGGGATAAGGGTCGTGCTCGGTATAGATGTTCGCAGTCTCTCCAAGTTGACTGTCCTAACATTGAATGATTTGATGGCACCCCTATTTTGAGAAACCACCAAATCATCACAGATTCTTGGGATGCCCCATGGAATCAGGATCGTTGCCTTGATTGTAACCATAAAGGACAAAACCCATCGAATCGTCACCCAGACAGTAGACCGGGTAGATGAAAGTTTGATTTTGTTTGCACTTGGGATCTAGGTCAGCCATAGACAGACAACTTGTAGAGGAATGCATGCAGGAATTCCAACCACCTCTCAAACAACGAGAGATATCAAAAACTTTGTGGTTGATTAGTGATTACTATTTAGTGATTTATCGATGGTGTTAAATGCTTACTGCGACAATATGATTGGTAAACCAACCAGTCATTGGTTACAAAAAATGCCATGAAATGTTTCTTGTTTGATGGCTTTTGTGTTTCCACGGCTCCACGGCTCATTTTCCACGTCCTGAGGACCAAATCAGCCGTTTGCCAGGGTCCTCAGTGGGAGGAGCTGATCACAACAGGTCGCCAAGTCGGTGATAACTGGTTCAACAATAATGGTAAATGGTTGATAACAGGTGCATGGGGAATATACCAATAACTTTGGTGAATTGCACTAAGTTGGTGAACATATCTAGCGCAAGTGACCTCACTTATCGTAGTGTTTGCTATAGTCAAATGGCTTCCTACCAAACTTTTTGATAACAACCTGACATCAGGTGAAACCACTTTGAGATGTGAAATCTGGTCCTGGTTCACTGTGGATTCAACTAGGTCTTGTCCTAGCTTCCAAGTCTCATATGGAGGCCTCGGCGAAGATTCTTGGGCATTGAGGCCTGAGGCATCTCCAATTGAAGATGAAGCAAGGAAAATGGTGGTTTCTCAATTCATAGGGATACCCCCAAATCATCGGATATTAATCATGTATACTAGTTAACCAACCATTTTTGAGGTCCCCTAAGGAGTCCCCTGTGTTGAGAAAAGCGTACTGTAAATCCTTGATTGGGCGATTGCTGCAAGCAGGTTTAAAGAATTCTGCGCTCAAGCTTCACAGCCACAAGCAAACTGGTGGATTTTGAAGGTACTGAAACTAGGATTGAGCACTGTCTATGAAACAGGGAGATGTAAACTTTAATCGGCTTCATGATAGTTTGGGAGATATAAACTTATAGTCATAGTTTCCCTATCACCCATTCACATTTGGTAGTCACCATCATCCACCAATATTATTCGCCGTTGACGAGCTCAGTATCACTATCATATGGATTGGAGCACAACTACCTCAAAAATGGTTGGTTTACTGGTATAGATGGATAGTAGTGGATGATTTGGGGGTTTCCCATTTTGAGAAACATCCATATGTGGATCATGTAGTGGGTATACGGTATATACCCTTCTATTGTGGCTTATCATCCCCGGTTTTATGAACCATTAACCAGCTATACTTAACCATCGGTGTTCCTAGTGACACTCAAAGTGTTTGGATGATTGGTGGGTACAGGACCTTCACAAAGAACTGCCATTGTTGCCGTTGGTAAGCACCATTGCTGCCAGGTATGCACCAGTTTGAACCTTTATCCATTTTTGGCTGCTGGTTTCACATAGGGAAACCATGATTTTCTATGGTTAACTATGGTGAATAATGGCTAGTAACAATTAGGGGGCGGATAACCAGCAAAAGTGGTTATTGTATAGAATTGTAATTCTAAGATCAGCAGTAAACAAACTATTGATGAATGAACATTGTTAAGTATGGTTATTATACTTAGCTAAAGGGTAATCACTAGACTGGAAATAATACATATTGTTATTATGAAAGCTAACCGAACTATGATTTGTCATTTGTTTAGATTTGGATTTCCATTGGACCGAGTCATGAACTATTCTAACCTATGCTTAGCCCTGATTCACTGGTTGATTGCTTGCCATTTTCATCAAACGGCTTGTAGCTTCCTTGTTATCACAACAAAAATGGCATTATCAGACACCGTGAAGCCCAATTGTTCTTGTCGGAGCTTGGATGGGATCCGTGCTGTTGGGCAGATGACAATTTGTTTTCAAAGAAACCGTATCCCAAATCTCAGTTTCCTGCGTCCTCAGCAAGAAATGGTGTCCGGATGGAGACCTCAGAGCTCTCCGCGTCGCAGTGCAGTACATCCAAAACGGCCCGAGACCTTGGCTCAAGCTCTCGGGCAACTCGCTGAGCTCAGAACTCGAGCTTACCGCTCAGGTGGAATGCCGTCCTGTGCCAGCGATGTTTCTGTCGCTGCTGCTGTTGTGCAGTACATCCACTACATCCAAACAGCAGAGCGGCGCTTCAAGCGCACCCAGCGCCGGGGAATTGTCGGCCGTGGGACGTTCGGCTGCGTGCAGCGCGTGCTCGATGTCGCCACTCAGCAGAAAGACATTGGAAAGCCATAAGGTGGACGAGGTGAGCCTGAAGGCCGCAGTTTGTCTGAGCTTGGCAGAGAAACTTTGCAATGTTGATATGATCAACCAGCAACAAGAGCGTTAAGTTCTTGGCTCGAAACCAGGAAGTTGTCATTGTTGGACCAATATAGTCATTTTGACAAATTCAAACAGCCAATCACTCTCTGATCTTTAGACTTAATTAAATAGTTTCTTTCTGTAGATCATCTTTAATCACAGTCAAGTAGTTTAGTGTTAGCTAATTCAAGTGATGTCACTTTAATTTGTCATGTTCAAGCATTACCCTGTCTTCTGATCCATTAATAGGCATTGTTAGAAGAAACTATTTTTAAGCATGAATAGTCATGGTAAGCATAGTTCACTGTTAATCAAAGAACATTAATAAAGTCACCAATGGTAATCATTCATTGAACGACCAATAACAACCATGAATAGTCATGGTGAATCATCCACTATCATAGTAAAGAGGTTCTTTGTTTCAAAGCTGATACACTCTAGGGGTACCTGAAATTATGGTTGCTTTATTACAATAAATTGTGACTTGATAAGGAATGATAACTGGGTGTATCCCTAGGAATCGAGAAACCACCACATAGTAGCTGTTTCACTACTATTGTTGGTTATTATCCCGTATCGGTGACCGTTAAAATCCTCTATAAAGTCATTAAGAAACAAGCATTGGTAGCTATTTCATGGTAGCTGGAAGCAAAGAGAATCGTTACCACCTGTTTTGGACAACATCAAAGCATTAAGCAATGAATAGTCATTGTTACAAACGCGGTCATTAACAACTATTAACTAATACTCTCTGGTGAACTCACCTGGAAGTGGAAAGTCTACTATTTGTCATGGTTTTTACGTATGATTGATTTTCAGTTTCCACGTTCACAAAGAAAGTAACCGTTGAAAGTGTTTCATGTTCATAGCCATTGATAATGGTTCTTCTAACGTTTACTCTAGTTCGTAATCGTTAAGATGAACTCTAAACATTGGATTAATTAGATAATGATAACTCATGGTTCTTTCCAATGAACATCATTTTTAGTAAAGCAAAGAATACGTCGTTACGTCCCCCGCTTTCTGCCAGCCATCCCCCAGGCCCCAGAACACCAAGATGCAGTTGCTGAGTTTCTTGGAGCAGAACAAGCGGAGCTGAGCTGCGAGCTCCGTTGCGCAGCCTCGTTCACCGGGCCGCGCAACGGTGGGCGCAACTGGGCCGTGGCCGGCAGCTAACGCGGACAAAATGGAGGGATTTAGCGTGTATGATGGTGAATTATTGTTGAATCATGTGAATTTTCAGGGAATGAGTGGATCAATGGAAAGTAACTGGTCGCAAAATGGATATGGAGATGATCGTACCGTGATGGTTAACGACAGTTCATAGTAGTTGTTGATGACAGTTTCAAAATGATAGAGAATGAGAAAGCATTACCATCAAAGAATGGGTATATGCCAACCTTATGTGGCATGGGGATGTATGTCCATTCACGATGGTATCACATGATCATTATTACGGGTAGATTCTTCCGGCTAGATCATGGATAACAACCCAGAAGCAAAGTTTGCAACCTAGAAACTAGGAGATCAATTGACTACGAAGCAGTGCGTGTGTATATGTATATAACAACGAACTAAAGTTGGGGGCCAACAGGCCAAGCAAATATGATACCCGCTGGCGTGTTGCTCCCTGGTGCGGCGCCACTATCGTACCGTCGAGCCTGAGAGATGGGTGGAAATGACGAGCAACCTGGGAGGAGGGGAAGGTGCGGACAGAGTTACAGTACTTGGATGTGCAGCTGGGCTTATAGCCCTGGTTGGTTGCACCCTACAAGGTAGCTTATAACCCCATGGTTAGTTCCCAGTTACGAGCAGTGCACTTGGCACATCCAAGTACCTGGTATCTGGTCATCATCGTTGGAATGATCCATACTGGCAACCATGGGATGGCTTTGTACTGAATTGACAATGGTCAACAGCGGAGGATAACACCAACAGTAATGGTTCAACAGTTGGAAGGATCTACAATAACTGTACTGCAAGTGATCAACTAGCGAGAGGAGCAACTAGCGAGGCGGCGATGTGACTCTGATGAAATTTGACAACCCACACCTGAGAGGTGGGGAAAAATGTAACCATTGATGCAGTAAGTATGACAGAACCAGCACGGAACCATTCGACTGCAACACTGGTTGATGATAGTTAGATTGTCAGAGTAAGATGCAGTTGACGATATCATAGCTGACACCATCATGGTTGATGATGCATTCGTTTGCTTGGAACTATCCATTCGTATCATGAGACGTTGATCATCAGGTAACCCATCCATCGACTTGTACTTATTATTTGGGATGATGAGGCAAAGCGGAGGTATCATCAAGATTTTGGGAACTCAGTCCAAGTCAACAACTTAGAGCAATCGCAAGAAAAGGGTGTGTTAGCCGGCACCCTTCAATAGAAAGAATTTCAGTGGATTCAGGGAGTGTTTCCGGAATCATGGAATGGGATGTAGTGGTCGACCAGAAGCCATGCCCATGCAAAGGTGAAGGTGTAGTGAATCACAACACGCTTTCGCAAGGCGTTCCAAACGCCCACGCCTTTTGCCATAGTCGATTGGGTTTACAGTTGCTACTGAGGGGAAGGAGGTTGTTTTTGCAGTGTTGTTCCCACAGAACAGTGTGGTTTGCTTGGGGACCAACTCAGCTGTTTTGGCTCGGAGAAAGGAGCCAGTGATTCAGGGAGCCTATGGGGTCACCTGCATAATACCTAGGTTGAGGAAAGGCATGCTTTCGACCATGATTTTTTGACCAACGTGGCTTCACCAATTTGATTAAAGCAGATTATTGGATGGTCAGTGACACATGTTAAAAATAAGGCCATTGATAGTGGCGAGTGACAAGTGTTGATATAATTGAGGTATTTAACAATGGTCAACAACGACCCAGGGGTAGTCGAAACCTCCAACCAGAGGATCAAAGTGCGGATTCGCTCTGGCAACGCCTTCATGGTTTAGGATCAGCATCATCCAGCCTTGGGGGTCACCAGCTATCCAGCAGCAACGTAAGGAGCTGGGGCCTGTCCCAGCCGCACAGCCGTCGAAGCTTCCAGGGGACATCCCGCCCGTCAGTTTTGCATCAATGACTCTCCACGGAAGCTCCGGCGGAAAGTTGCGAACAGGTCGGCATGGGTGGTGCAAGCGGATTGGTCAGAGGTATTCTTTAATTGTTGAATCAATCAATGAATATTTAGTTGATCAATGACCATTTAATGGTTGAATCATTATTAATCATTTCCAAGCTGATTGGTTGAATGATTGATCGCGGCCTACAATGTTTTTTTATGATTCACAATGGCCGTTGCTGGTCAATGATGGCCAACGAAAGCAAATGCCCTGCCCGGGTGTTCATTGAGGTTCGTTTCCATTCAACCAGTTGGGTTGTCGAATCACTTGTTATTGGTAGCGTATTTCCAGGTGTGACAGACTTTAGTCAAGCTTCTGAACTTCTGACGTGTGTTTTCCTTTTCTGTGATTTGTTTGTACTAAATTCCCGACATACATCCTCATGCATTAAGTTACCATTACGGTTACTAATAAGTTTCCTTCTCTTTTTTTACTCATACTGTACAAGAGACTGGATGCGATCTCACCATGGCTTGCTCGAACCGTCAACATCGTTTATGCATGCTATCGTCCGCAAATACTCCATCAAATGTAACTCCATCTAATCTATGATTATTGTGATCACCATCATTACTGATCATTTATCACCATTATGCATGATTATCATCAATCACTATCATGAATCATGCATCATCAATCAGTAGATCACCATCATGACCGCCATGGTTACCAATGATTCATCATTTATCACCATCATGAAGCAGCATCATCAACCACAAGCAACCCGTAAGCTTGTTCATCATTCACAATCATCAACCACGGTTGCAAACCAGCAATCAATGATCACCATCAGATCAACCATCATCAAACATTATTAACCATCATTGCAAAATATCATTAAGCATCATTCATGATCCCTAACAACATTCAACCATCACCAATCACCGTCAGATCAACGATCATCTACCATCGTTGGGAAACACCATTAACCATCATCATGAACATGATCGTCATGTTTTTTCATAATCAGCCGTCATTAACCATCATCAACCAGCATCAATGATCATCAACCATCGATTGACCATCATCATCATCATCATCATCATCACCATCATCACCACCACCATCATCATCATCAACACCATGAAAGCGGCCTTATTAACCACAATCACCATGATCGTTAGCTATTAATCATAGTACAACCATTATTCACCATCAAATCAACCTTATTAACCATCGTCATAAACCAGCGTGAATTAGGACTAGCCACTATTCAATCAGTAGTTAACTACTACCTAGTTGGTTTGCAATTATCAATCAAACACCATCATAATCATTCTAACAAACCATATTATCAAATATGACTTAAGCATCATAAACCATCATAAATCACCAATTCACCATCATTTACCACCATGAACCATCATAACATCCATGAATTGCCAGTATTAATCATAGTATGATGCATTCACTAGTTGGTTATTAACAGTCACTTAAGTATCATTTCTCAAGGCACTACTAATCACTATAAACCATCAGTGAACCATCATTCACCATCATATTAACCCCTATTTCACCATTAGTTATCAACCATTAGTTAAGTATTAACAGTCAGCTCACCCATGGTGAAAACCCATCAAGGGGTTTACCATTAGTTAAACATTTAACCACTAGTATACCGCTAAACCATTACTTAACACCATTACCCTCTGGTAAACTAACATGGCAATGGAAAATCCACCATTTACCAGTGTTTTCCTAGGGTTCACTATAAAATATGGTCAGAATCCATTGCCAGGTTTGTTTACTGGAGGGTAACAGTCCGTTCACCATCATTTTTATCAGCCCTTCAGCTGTCAGGCCAGCGCGTGGTGCTGCAGGGTTTGTCCACTACGGAGCTGAACGGCCATCGCGGTGTGGTGGTGCGCTGGCGACAGGCGCCACGTGGGGGTTAACGTCTGTGGGATTGTGGGGAGTTTTCTAGGGATATAGTCAGGGATATAAAAAGGTTTTATACGGTGGTTTTTCAAAATAGGGAACCCAAAAAATGGTTGGTTTATTATTATAAATGGTTGATAACTAGATGATTTGGGGGTACCCCTATTTTGAGAAACACCCATATGGTTTTTAGGGATATAATGGGGGCATATAGTCGGGATATACCACTTATAATGGGGATATACCACTTAGAATGGGGAGATAGTAGGGATATAGTAGGGATACCAGTTATAATAGGGATATAACCACTTATGATAGGGATATAATGGAGACATTATGTGGTTTTAATAGGGGTGAAACAGGGAGATAGTAGGGATGTAATAGGGGAGAGAAAAGGGAATATGCAAGGGTGATAACAGGGTTATAGTAGAGATACGCTTTGTACATTGCATATTGTTTCATAATAGGTATATTATTACATACTAGAATGCTATGTAGGGGTATAATAGGGATTTACCACTTGTTTTTTTGTTATGGTTTTGTAAGGATATTATTGGCAACTCTATTGTTTTTACTCTTTATGTGGAACCAGCTGTGTTTGATATGTTTTGGCGTGTGCAACAGTGCAGCGTACAATTATTGTTGGCAAACCCCTAGTTTATTTCTTCTGTTGTGCTTTGAAAGGTTGCTCCACGCAGAGGCAGCATTGAAGATTGGAGAGGGTGATCTCTCTTCGGCTACTGTCACCTGTCACTGGATGACTGTACAACTCAAGTTCTGTTGGGTTGTGCTATTGCTGTTTCATCATGTGTTCGTCAGTGCTGCAAAGGGCGATTAATCAGTGCAGATGTTCAACGTATAGGTTTGTCCAAAAATTGCGTACGCCTCTAAACCCCAAGCTGATGGGTGATCTCCCCACCATAAATGAACAGCTATTGGTGTCCATGATTGTTGTAAGCAATAAAGCTCCTATTACTACTAGTGATTAGTCCATATCCATGGTTTCTCATATAGATGAGCTATGGGGTAGCGCATAGCACCATCATGGATATGGACCCCGGTTGTTCTAAGCGCCTACAGAGGTACCAAGGCGCCAAAGCATGGCCATGGCTCCTGGAAATCCCCGCAGGAAAGTGGTCGATATGCTGTCCGAGTGGCCGGCAAGGACAGTCCATGGTGTGGTGAAACTGATCTGAGGATCCTGATATTCATGTAAGTCCATCAAATCCACTCTAACATCAGTTGGTTTGAGGATATGAATTTGATCCAACTGATGTTAGTGGATTTGAGGCTGTTTGACGTATATGACGATCAAATCGGTAACATCGCAGCCCGGTACCTAACTAGGTCGGCGGATGCGAATAACCACAAACACAAGGGCCTTTTGACTCAGGATAGCATTTCATCCCATAAAGGATAGCATTTGATCCCATCATTTGCCATAATTGTGCTGCTACAAGGGCCTGGGCTGACCCAGCCAGGACATCAATCAGCGTGGATGTCACGCCTGGTTGATCATTTCTTTCCTTGTCCAGTCAAACCTTGGTTTGTTTGCCGAACTTAGCTGAGGTGAACGAATTCAACATCTGCAGACCCACCAGAAGTATTGGTCACTCTTCAACTCTTGGCTATTTAGATTCGGTGTTTCTACTATTGCTGCTTGTGGTGATCATCATCTTTGAATCACGGAGACAGTAGGTTGTCATTGGAAGCCTGCGTGCATTCCAAAGATTAGAGATACACATAGAGCACATAGACAAAACATGACAAAACAAGAAACATGGAAGATACGTCAAAATGAAAGCAAAGCAAATAAATAAGATTAGTAGAGCTGCCATAAGCAGCGCCATTTGCCCAGAACTGTTGGCAGCAATCGCCTTTTTGTACCATCGACCTGGAAATTGCATTAATCATCAACAGACTCGTGTTGAAAACATTCAGCAACATTTCGCATGCATTTAACCAGTGCTTTTCCTATAAACCAGTGATTTTAAAGATCAACCAGGGTTTTAACTGCCTTAACCAGTCTGTCACCCCTGCTTCAACCGTGAACCTGTGTTTGATTTGTGGATCTTTGTCAACCCATGTTTGAATCCGTCCGTTTACCATCAACCTGTTTCTCAAAGTCTCAAAGTAAACGCGAGACTTGCCGAAGAGTCAAAAGAGGCCATGGCGGTGCGGCCTCATTGTCGCCAAAGGCCCGACAGCCAAGATCTGAAAAGAAGTCAGGTACGATGCCCACGGATGCATGTGCGGCGGCACTAACTTGCTGTTGTGGCGCGCCGAAGCCGACGAAAGCTTTTTGGCGCAGGACTGCGTCTTTCACAGCTGCATCCTCGAAGGTCTTCGTCTCGGATTCTGCAGCGCATTGCTCAGCACGCTCGGCGACTTGATCAGCGCCGTTTGTGCCATCGGTCCAGAGTTCTTCGCCCGCTTGGCTCGATTTTCATGCGACCACTTCGTAAGCTTCATCATCGGGGACTCCAGCACTTCCTGGCACAGCAACATCAATAGCGAGAGGCATGTAGGACGAACCGCATAGCTGAGGCAGAACCGGCTTTCCGCCTGGTAGCTTGTGGTTGCAGATGGTGTGCAACCAGTTAAACTGCTTCAGCCTTCCGATTATTTGTCATCATTTTGAACCGGTGTTTCAAAACTAGTTCGCCTTGTCTATGAACAACCTGCCTACTTGCTTACCAAAGTGACCACGGGCTACCATTAGTGAATGTTAATTAAACTAAATGGAATGGTTCCATCGTATTGATAGCCCAACGGTCAATGTTGGAAACGTAGTTGCTCAGGAATGGTAAGCATTGACATACCACGCTTATTGAACCGGGTAGTGGTAGATGCTGGGTTGTTTATCAAGCCCTGAACTTTCATGTTAAGCCATTGGTTTATCAATTGGTATTTGGCGATGGGTCAATATTAACCAACGACAATTGTGGATAATGACCAACAAACTATAGGGAAAACAGTGGTTAATGATGGGGGAGCCAGGGGTACAGTGTTTTGAGCCACTGCCATATGTGTATCAAGCATTGGTACCAATGACAGGTGAATCGGCGATACCTCGCATTCAGCCAACAGCGTTTTTCCATGCTTTTCCATCGATCTTTTGGACTATTTTTAAGACACCATGAGCTGGTGGACTGATAGACATGTCGATGTTTTGCCATTAATTAACTAATCATTATATATTAGAACCCATTTTTGAACGACAATTAATCCACCAGTGGTTGGTTGGGAATTGGGTGTTCTTGCTAAAACCTGGTTGATCCGTTGAACAACTCTTGGTTGATTACCCGGCAAAAGCCGTGAGCAAACCATCAACCAGCCTCTACTGACCCAATTTTAACCTATCATTTACTGTTACCCTTTTAAAGACCCATCATAATAACCAGCAATCAACCATTAGCCAGCTATTAGCATACAATTGACCAATGAATTAATCGGCAACTATTCAACCATTCATTAACCATTAGTTAATGAACCATGGGCAAACCATCAGTTAACCATCAATCAACCATTGCTTAATGTTCAATCAGCCATGGACCTACAATCGGTTGACCACTGACCAACCATAGTTTCACCTGTTGCTTGCTGTTGATTCCATCATTATGACCACCAATCAAGCCAATCAAGCCAATCAAGCCAATCAAACAGTTTTCAACCATTAGTTCTGTGCATCAGCTCTAACCATTGACCAACCATTAACCATTCATCAATGAACCAGTAGCCAACCATAAACTCTTATTACACACCATTCCAAATGAAACATGAACCCTTAGTGGGAACCTTGTAACCAAAGAGGATGATGGTTATAATTTATTGTTAACCATTGCTCAACCATTAGTTTTAACCATCATTCATATGCAATTGATAAACCATCAAAAATTCCATACAATGTTTCAACCACTAATGATCCCTCAACCAACCATTGACGAACCATAAACCAAGGATTAATTCACAATTGTTCTGATTGACTCATAGTTAGTCAGTGCTTGATTGATGATTTGTCAAGTCTGAGCATCAATGGTTTGTCACTATTTTCTGATTATGTTTATCAATTGATTACCATCTACTAAGTATCAACAAATCCATGGCGTCGCCAGCCAATAACGTTTATATAAGCTTATTGTTAGTTATCCATGGTGGTTGTATTAACCAATGGTGTCACCAACTATTGATTAACCAATGGTTAGTCAAAAAATCCATGACTTTGGGTCATTAATCAATGATTCACCAAGGACTGATTACTGTAGCCAGGCTTAATCAACCATTACAATTATCACAATCAAAAAAATCCATTAGCATATATTAACAGAACCATTAACTAACCATTAACCATTCACCATAGACCTTGTCCAGCCTCCCAACCGTCTCTCCCAGGAGATCGGTCTGAAACCCGAGAATTTGTCGCCCGAGGGCGGTGCCGCTGTAGCGCAGCAACTCGCGCAGAAGCTCAGCGCGAAGGCGGGACGGGGACCAACGGTGGGTGTTATATGGTGAGTTGTGGTTATGGTCATGGTTATTACTGGTTAACTTGTTAACTAGCTGGTTTATAATAGGGGATAATAAGCAACAACAATGATTCACCAACAACAGATGGGTCAAGCAGTGAACCAACCGATTTTATGGAGAAGATGGTAGGGGATTTAATACGGATAGACCACTGATCATAGGGATACAATGAGGATATTATATGGCTTTATAGGGAGATAAAGGGATATGATTACATATGGGTCACTATTAACCAACCAACTACTGGGGGATAATCACCAACAACAACAGGGAAAGCAATGGTCAATGATGGGAGAATCAGGAGTGCAGGGTTTTGATTCATATCCCTAGGGTCCCTAGGGTTAATGCTTAGTTAATGCTTGATTTATAGTTTTTCTTCATATTTAATGTTTGGTAAATGGACAGTTGGGGAACTTGGATGTGCAAATATGGTCAGAGTCATGGTTTGTTACACCCTATAAGGTAGCTGGATTAACCTCCATAACCATGGTTAATGTAACCAGTTCGTAATTGTGGACGCACATCCAAGTAATTGCGTGGTCAATTCCAGTCCTGGAACTACCAGCTTGACACTCCCGAACGGTAGGGGTTGGATGACCAGTTTCCCCACAGAAGCGATACCTTTCTGGTAGGGTCCATTTTGTTACTTCTGCTGACTTTCATTTCGCATTTTTTCACTGAACGCATTTTCACTGAGATCAATGAATCTTTCACTTCGAATGTTCACAAGCAAAGAAAACGACGTTTCTGCCGATGCAGTTTTTGTGGCAAAAGAAGAATTCCACAAAGATATCGTTTTAAACGACTAAAGTGTTGTACATGCAAAGCTTTGCTGTGGTGGTTCTTCGCCATCCTCCTTTTTTTCCTTGGCAGATGAATTTCGAACCAAGGATGTTTGGACCCAGGCAAGCAGTGATACGAAGCAAATTCATGAATTTCTGGCTCACCTTTCACGACGTATCAGTTCCTACATATTTTTCTGGTGTGTGCCACGCAAAGTTCGTAACAAGTTGGTGCACTCCATACAGGGGAATCCTTTTGCACCGACCAACACAGGTCGAGGCAAACCAAGAAATCAACAACTTCAGGCCTCTGAGCCTGCAACTGCTGAAGCCTTAGAAGAGTCATTCCAACCAGCTGTGAAGGACCCGCTTCCAGAAGCTGCAAAACGCCGTATCACACCACGGCTAAGCCCTGATGGTCAGCGCCCATCTTCCACCACGCCGAGATGTCCAGTGCTGGAGGAGTATGCATTGGTGCCAAGCATGAGGTGCCAGGCCTCATCCAACAAGTAGGATATACAAAAGCACCCGCAGCTATGCTGTGTACTCAACGCCCGACAGAGCTGGGACTGAAAGGCTACCCTTATGAAGAACTTGCGTGTTCCTTCATTGTCAAGGAAGACAATGGTTCGGATAAGACCATTCTCGTCAAGCGGTTTCTGATTCAACTCGGATTTGGACAGCATGTTCATCAACAAGTTGACAGTGACTTGGTCGAGATTGCTGCCTCAATGCATAAGATCATGATCAAACTTCCGATCTTGCATGGTTGGAGACCTGAAGCTTGCACGGTGCAAAGCCTTGCAAAGATTCTTGACCTGAGAATCGCCACACCTGCAAATATGATCATATCGTAGTTCGGCAAGACCAATCCGCCACGGTATTGGCTCATGAAAGTGAAGTACAAAAATTGCTCAGAACCAGCGGCCAGGAAGCTGTTTTCTTGAAGTTACATGAAAGTTCGCCTCTGCCTCTGAACCCCGATACTGGTATTGCTATCTTGGTTAAGATGAATGATTCATGAATCTATCAATGGCTATATGTGGTTATTAATGGTTGTTCTTTTGTTTATAATGTTTGTCTTAGGTATTGTCATCATTATTTTGCTTCATAGTTGTTGTTACATTGGTTGCTATTGTGTAAATATGTTTCCATAGTTAGAAAATATATTGTATATACTGTATATATATATATATTTAAATATATATTCATTTTTTCACATATATATATATATATGTGTATTTTCTTACATATATACATATTTAATATAGACACAAAGTTCGCTGGCGAATTGCGAGTATCTTTGCCAGTTGTGTTTGCTGCTGGCGTTCCTCATTCGGCAGGTGGGGGAAGGATCGATGATAAACCCTGTCTCTTGGCTCAGGGCTGGAGACGGTTGGTACTGCTTGGCATGGAAGGTGGTAGCCCAAGGTTGCCATGCTACTGTAGTCTACAAGTTCACGTACCAAAAGTATGTACCAGAAGCTATGGAAAATTTCCAGGGGCTCAAGCCATGTCCCGTGACAAAATGTCTCAGATACAATCAGACATAGTGTTATGCAATGTCATCGAGGTGTGTGTATATGTTTGCCTTATATGAATATCTATATACAGATACTTTTACATACATACATTTTTAGGCATAAATTGACGTTTACACCAGTTATTGCCAGGTCTTCAAGCTACAAACCCGCTTGTTTCCGAAGTTGCCCCCACCAACAGCTGGGCTCAGCCACCGACTGTCCCGCCGTTGAGCATGATTTTGGTCATCCAGCTTGGTTTTTTACGCACGAATAGATTGAAAATTCAAATACTAGGGTACGTACTTGTGAATACAACAATGGTTACAATTTATTCTACAATAGTTAACTGTACTTCATGATTTTCTACACTTAACTATGGAACTATGGTGAATGATGGTTCATAGTAAGGGATTGAAGCCACCAACCAGATTGTTTCCCAAGTTTATTTGCACATAACTAGGATTAGATATAAGTATATACAAAGGTAAAGCTGAGGTTTTGCTGAGTGTGAACCAGTATCAGGAAAGAATCTGAAACTGATTGTTTCATGAGCCATGTAATTCTGCCTGCGAAGCAGGCAGGGTACTCGTACTGAAGGGATCTCATGACAGTTGATCATGCAGTTGACCGGGCTTGAAACACAGACAGTAAGCTTGCAAAGAATTCCAGGCGCATGTCCAGTTGATGCAACATGTCTTACTTGCAAACGGGTCAATGGTTCGAATGACCGTGGCCAAGCATCATTCAGCAATACAATCATCATTATTACTAGTAGCGGTTGTAGATTATCACTAAACCCAGAGCCATTGTGAATTGATTATTATGCAATGTTCATTAGATCATTATAAAACCAATAATTCCATTTTAAGATAATTATCAAGCCATGAGTTATTGTTAAGTATTAAGTCGAAGTATCAAACATCATTCACCACGGTCAGAAATCAAGATCTACCACCAAATGATCAAGGGCTGGTCTAAGCTTCAGGGAATCATGATTTGACAGGTATGGTTTGGGCGTCAACAAAACATGCAGCTATTGATTTTGAATTCCGGGCTAATAAGTGGCTGGTGTTTTGATTGTTATCTTTTTTATTCTCCCTAGTATTGCCACATGGTTGGTTGGTTGGTTCAGATTCTTCACAGGGGTTGAAACGGCCAACCAGAGAACTATGGTTGAAGTACGGGACCCAAATTGGCGTTAGTTTGGCCCAACAGTTTTAATGGCCATAAGCATTCCAAGTTGTAAAAGTAGTTTGAAGTTAGAAGAGATAACCGTGGTTGTAAGGCTTCAGGCTCAATGACTGGGCGGGCATATTTCAATTTCACCAGGTTTGGTTTAAAGATGTTTAAAGTTTTAAGCGGTTAGCATTATGTGAATAATTTGGTGTGCACAAAGGGTTGTTTTGGAAGTGAACAACGTCAATCAGCGATGAGAACATGCAGCAACACACAAGGCTGGAACGCGAAGCTGTAGGCCCTGTAGGCTTGAGTTTTGCCCCCAAGAAGCCGCGGTGCAGCAGACTTCAATGTGCATTCGCACCTCCGTTGGAGTGTAAAGGCTGCCTCATCGCAGATACAAACAGTGACAGCTCGACAGCTGCCATGCGACCGAGAAATGGCAGTGTGTGGCGCCTGCTCTTGTGTTTTCTTCCCTTGTGTCGGATACGAGTCGTGTCCTTTTGTTTTTTTCCCCCTCCTCACATCGCTTTTGCTGACAGTGTTCTTTTTGGGTCCTTTCTCTATTCTCCATTTGGTTCCGTATGGCTGTGGGCGCCATTTTGACTTTGATAGGGAGACTGGGACCCTGGCAAGGCTGGTTTTTTCCTTCCTGCATCTCTCTCCTATGTCTCTTTTCCGTAGGATCATTTAGTTTGTGTGCCTTTGTGATGCGCGGGCATGTTTGCCGACTGTTTGGCTGATTCATGCGCTTTGCTACCAATGTTCTTGGCATTTTTCTGCCTTGCGAAGACAGTGTTGCACTTATGTTTTTCGCTCTGCAGGCATAACGGCCGAAATGCTCCCAAATATGCAGCTTGGCTTTGGCAGGGGGCGTGGATGGAAGCGACCAACAAAATGTGCTTCGTGCCGCAGCCGGACAGCCAGAACATCTTCAAGGATCTGTCCATGTGCCCATGTTGGCAACCAGCTTCGGAGCTGGTACCACATGCTCTGTGGTGTGCCACCAGTGCGGCGGCCTTTCAACCGAGTCACGAGCACACCTATGACGTCATGATCTTTGAGGCCCACCACGGGGTCAGCCATTGTTGAACCAATGCCGAGCCATTACTGACCGACCCCCAGGAACCATCATCATCCTTCATAACCTTTTTCAAGCATCTCTGATCACCGGCCGGATCATCATCAGTACAGGCATCAGTAGCCACCATCACTTTTTTTTGCCAATCATGGCCAACAGCTACTAATGATTCTTGCATTGCTAGCTAGTGTCAAGCGCACTATCAACCACTATGGTCCACCATGAATTGTTTGATCGTTTGGCCACGGTTTTGTCCGTCCCCTGACTCCAACCCTTTGGTAAACCAACCTGGCAATGGAAAATCCACCATAGAAATAAGTGATTTCTCAGGGATTCCAATGTTATTGTCCATTGCCAGGTTGGTCCAAAGAGTCATCCTTCGGAAACCATCTATCAACCCATAGTAAACCTTTAATTAACCGTATGATGGAGTATTAACCATTATTAACTACCTATTAGCCCATGATTACCCAAACGAAACCATCGAAAATCCCATGATTTCGTACCAAGGGGCAACCATTTCCAGCCGCTTAGGAAGCGTATTCTCGTGTCCCGGGAGCTGGGCCAAAGATGACTCAGTGGGTGGGCCAGGCGGGCCGTCGTTACGGTGGTGGGTGGTGGCAGTGGTTGGTGGTGGGTGGTGGTGGTTGGTGGTGGTTCATGTTGCTTATGATCCTTTGGTTTCAAGCACTCAAGATCTCTTAAGAAACGGATTTTGCCTTTGTTCATTATGATGGTTTGTTTTTGGATGTTTTGGTGTTCTCGTTTTTTTCGCGATGTTTCGCAGTTATTGGCCAGGGTTTATATTGCCACAGGTTGGCAATAATGGCCGAGAATGGCTGATCAGAATGAGGCATGTTGAACCATTATCAATCAGTGCCTCTTCATGATGAGCATCGATGAAAACACATAATTAATTCGATATGATCAGCCATTAACTAGTCAGAATGTCTATCCGGTATCATGTTGATCATCGAGCAATCATCTGAGTATTCTTTTTACAGCTGCACCAATCATTGCTGGGGGCACCCAAGGTTTTTGAAACATTGATCCCGATCTCAGTGCCTCTTAGCGCTTTCCTCACCAGTGATTTACGGTAAATAGCACCTCTTGGTTGAGCAATCCCTAGCAGGTTTCCATCTACCTGGCCTGTATCGCATATAGCCATGTCGCAGCAACACTCACATTAATTCATTTACATGCAATGTTTACTAGTCTCGCAGAACTTTTCCAACTCATGAACATTGACATAGCGTTGGTTGAGCAAGAGTGGATTCAGATCATCACGCCAGTAGGTGAGCGGTAGCAATATCTTGCACAGCGTTTCGACATGATCGACGTCGTACAACTCCTATGGTATCCGCTGATCCTACTTGTACCTGTGATGACCACCTGGTTGATCCAGGAACTGCTAAACTGATCACTGGGGGATCGATCTACCTGGGTCTGGTACAACTGTGATTTGGATTCTCATGGGTTTTGGCTAGATGTGATAAATCTGAGTTTGGCCCATCAACACCAACCACAGCTCACAGGAAATTTAGATGTACACATAATCATGCCGCATGTCCATGGTGTTATTCAGCTGTGCAAATCATAGTTTGTTCTGCGGCAGGGCAATTTTATATGCGGAAAAACCTGACGGCTTTCATACAGAACATTTCAAGATGAAGGTCATGGCAACATGGATGACAACAACTGGCGTCACCGAAAGATTATGGTACAAGCTGGTAACAGATTATGATAAGCGGAATAGGAGCTGCCATAAACCAGCTGCCGCAGCTCAGCTGCCTGTTGTCCCAGTATGATGTTGAGCTGAGGGGTGTCTTCACCAACAGTATCAACCTGCCGGTACTTTTGCCATCAACACCTTGACAAACAGCTGATTAGGTGTTGTTGTATGGTAGTATAGTTGCTGTGAAGACCCATCAGTCGCCATCATTGACCATGAGCCTGTGTATCAATTGGCAAGCGCTATTGGAGCATAGTATTTGCTTTGACTAACGATGTGTTGTTTATTTTTTTTCATTTGACAAGCCTGTTGTGGTGACCTAGTATCCCCTAAGACCCATGATTGACCATTAAACCAACTGCTTATTCACTAGCCCAAAATATCAACCACTAATTATAAGCCACTTTTCAGCCTTTCGACCGATTGTGATGAGTAGTTCCCTGTGACTAACAAGTAAATGGTAAGCCATCAGCCACCAAATATCAGCCATTCAACCAACTGATTGTGGTCAATAGTTCCCTTAGGATCCCTTAGGTGGTATCCCCCGAGCCATGATAAGCCACTGATCAGCTACTCCCCAGCGCTAGTAGCCCCTGTGACGAAACACTAAACCAGCTGTTCACATGGCACGCTCTAGCTACAGGTCAAGGCCGGCAGACGTGCCCGGGAGCTCAGGATGAGAAGCCGACCTCGGTGTGTTTCCTTAGTTTGTCAATGCCAAAGCTATTGTGGGAAATTGATACCTGTAATCATTAAGTTGATACCCATAATCATAGATAGTATAAGCGGTTAGAAGTACGTTGTAATAAATGACCTATAGACCTACAGCTATTATTTGTGACATAGTTTTAGAATCAACCAAGTTATACCTATGTAGTCCTCCCAATATGGTGTCAAACGTACAACGATGACAATCGCGAACAGCCTGACCTGCACATACCGAAAGGACTTTGAACGATGGAACCTCCTCTCAGCCGCGGATGGGTTTCCTCTCACTGAGCTCTATACGTTTCGGTGCGTCATGTTCTCCTGCTTCGACAACGACACCTTGATCATTCCTGGCCAGGGATTTCTACAAGCAATCAACCAACTCACCCAGGCCGTCGCCAACATTCACTCACAACCCCCCCCTTCACCGCAACCAAACAATTCACCGCAAATCTTCCCTTCACCTGGCCAACGCGCGCTGAGCCCTCCCCCCACCCCCCCTTCACCTGGCCAACGCACGCCTTTCGCCCTCGGCTTTGGAACAGGTCGGAGCGTGGATCAACCGTGACGACATGAATGGGACGTGGTCAACAGACGACATGCGGCGCGCGCCGCTGGTGCATGGTGTCCAACTTCTATCGACCGCTTGGGCAGTTTCGAGACAAGCCACAATGTGAAGACTGCCTCGTCCACCTGGCTGTTGCTGTGTGGCCTGGTTACAGGGACACTGGTGTTGGGGTGACATAACATGAACAACAGACGTTGGTTTTGGAGCTGCTGAAATGCAAATATATTGTCATAGAGAATTCACATCCCGAAGTCCGACTGGGGTTCTTGCAGTATTGTCAGGGCAACACCTTAAAACATGGAAGTGGGGCATGCGCTTACGCATTGTAGCGAATCAGTCGATTGATGGCACAAACCGGCCCATTTTCATGAATCAAATAGCTTTCGAATTAGTAATAATAAGTAATTCATGGGGCACCACTAATGATGCTAGTTGATTTTTTGACATTTTTACCATCAAGGTATCATACTTTATGCTAAAATATTCTAGGGGCTCATATTCTAGGAGCCTTATGCTAGTATTATCGCAGGACTTGCACCCGAATTTGTTGGTGTGCATTGCAACTGTGAACAAACTAGTCAAGCCATCATGAGCTATACTCTCAGTCATTCTATATAGGTTTGCACTATCGAATTTCAACGTGAATTAGCAAAACTGGAACCAGCATCAAATCATCATACGTTAACAATGAGTTACAGTAACCATTCAGGTTACGCAGCCATTGTAGTGCTACATAGTTCGTGATTTCATCAAATTTGTTCCAATGGTTCGACCTGGGCCAGCGCTTTTCAGTACCATGACAGATGATTTTAACTCACAACGTTATAGTCGATGAGGTAAACGGTCAGCACATACGAGAACACATATAAAGGCACCACGACCACGTTATGGTCATGTATATTGGGTATATGTTATTTATGTTCCGGGTATAAATTGTTGATATCATTGCAGTAGTTGGTGTTTGGTAATGCTGTTTCATGGCTAGCAGCAATGGTTCGTAATTAGACTTGATTAATCATGGTTAATGATGATTGCAATTGGTTGATTATGCTCACATATGGTAAATGTTGGTTGAAGATTGCAAATGATTGCTTCATATGGTTGATTACTATGGTATTTGTGCAATTCAGAAGTACCGTGGTTGACCTATATGTGCACGTCAGTGGGAACCTTGTGTACGGGCAATCGATAGTTGGGGTGGCATTGGCCAATGATATTGACCACACCATCAGGCTGGTATTGACTGGTGATGATGATGCCAGCAATAGACCGATGTCCCCGGCTGTGATTCATTTGGTTCGCTGTTGGACTTATTTTTTTCAAATTTTGGTAGTGATTTGTATGTATCATGTTTTGTGTTTGTTTGTTTTCATTTGCCTCATGTTTGTAAAACAAATATTTGACCTAAATCCTTTGAATTGTACTAAGGAATGGCATCTTTTCTTATTTGTAGGTTTCCACACCTGGACTGGCAAATGACCACCCAAACATTTGGGATGTTTAACCATGCCCACGATTTTTTTTGCGAAAAAAAACGGTGTGGCCAGTGGTGGGTGTCCGGGTGTCCAGGTGGTGGTGCGAGCCGAAGAGACCAAGGCAGAGGAGTCACCTGGGGTCAGTTGCACAAGATGTGATGGTGAATGGTGAGTAAATGGTTGCTTTTATAGTGGTTCATTGATGGTTGGTGGGTGGTTACTGGTTATGGTGAATGGTTATGGTGATAGAAAAGGGCATAATAATGGTCATGTTTGATGGTTATGGTTCATGTTTATGGTTAACGGCTCTGTAATGGCTGCTGATTAGTGTCATGAACTGGTTTATCAGTCAAGGTCAGACTCACTATCCACCATGATTGTTGAGGAGCGAAGCATAAACATCACTGACCTACATTCACTGTCATTTTCCATCCTTAAACATCATTCACCATCATGAACCATCATTTATCATCACTAATCATCTCTCATAAACTGTCATTGTCATCACTGACCATGATTTCATTGTTGTTAATTGACCATCACCCACCTTCATTGCCCATCATTGCCCATCATCATCATCATCATCATCATCATCATCATCATCATCATCATCATCATCATCAGCGATCACGCGCCACCATAAACCATGAGTAACCCTCGTTCCCCTTGTGGGCATCATGCTGGACACCCACACCTTGCGTCGTCCAGGAAGCCGTGCCTCTGTGGCACGGCGATTTGGGCTTCGTTCACAGCGCTCCAGTGGACGTGGCCTTGCTGCTGGACGACGCCCCTCGGAGCAGCGCTTGGATTAGCCATGGCTCCGGTGCTGGAAACCAGGGATTAACCGGTGGATACCGGGGGATAAATCGTAGGTTAATGCCAACTGTTGGATGCTATATAGGCTTAATGATGTTTAATGATGGTAAATGATCGTCAACTGTTGGTTAATGCAAGGTTATTTGGTTACTACTGTAACCCGTACAAATTTACGAATCATGGTGAGCAATGGTGAACGAACAAAACAACCATGGTTGCATTCCCCACTTCCCAGGTATCATGGTTGTTGACCACTAATCATGGCGAACTCATCATGGTTAATTTGATCCACCAATCATGGTCCTCTGGTTGGTGGTTTCGATCCCTATGGTTGGTTATGAACTACTAGTTCGTGACAGTTAATAATGGTTAAATGGTGGCTGATGATAGTTAATGAACTAGTTAACCATAGTTAACCACCAATAGTATGAACTACTAGTTAGTGATAGATAAAAATGTTAAAATGATGCCTGATGATAGTTAATGAACTACTATTGGTGACGATCAAAATGTTAATATGAACTACTACAAGGTGGGCCCCCTAAACGTTAGCTAAGTTGGCTTATAACTAGGGTAACTACCAGTTATGATAGACATAACTATAGTTCAATGGCTTGTTAATCAACTTATAACCAGGGGGGCCCACCTTGTAGATCTTATGTTCACCACCAACAAGCCTGGCGGATGATCCACGTTGAACAGATGTGCGCAGCGCCCAGGTGGTTGACGTGGACCGCTGGCCGTCGGCTTTGCAGCGATGCCTACAGCGTTTCCCCGTGGCGGCGGGGCGCTTGAGACAAGTGAAGAAGGCAAATCGATCTCCGGGGCATCCGGCGGAGATGTGGAAAATCATGGGATTTTATAAGAAAATCATGGGATGTTTTAGTAACATCATGGATTTGTTGAGGAAAATCATAGGGTTTTATAGGAAAATCAGAGGATTCTATAGGACAAACATTGGATATTACAGGGAAGAAAAGGGGGCGTGGATGAATTAGACTCCGGTGATCTAACATAGCTGGCTGGAAAATCAGATTTGTGTTAGAGAAACCCGGGAAAATCATCAATCATGGGGGTGGATTCTCCATAGACGACCAAAAGAATATAATTATATACTGGGATTTTCGCCTTATTTGCTGCGATGTATAGCAATCTACCAGGAATATTTTATACCTATCTTATCTACTTATTGATATTTGTAGTTACACCAAAATTATAGGATTTAGTTACAGCAAAATGTGCCATAATAGTTGTTTGTGTGCCATGATTTATCCTAGTATTATTTCCTGTAAATCAACTGGTTGAGATAAGGTAGTTGTTGATGGATAGGCTTATGATGGGATCTCAAAAAGGAATACCACTAGGTTACTGTATGTAATAGGTAGACAACTATAAAAATGATAGCTAAGGTTCTCTATTTGGATTGTCCAACCAATATATTTTAGTACGTGTCATTTTTCAAGTTGCCATTTTTTCTGATGCAGTATCCTATTTGTGGCCAATGTTCGTTCTACCTCTCTATTCTTCTAGGCTAGCAAGTGCAGCTGATTAATTGATCACTGGATCCACGGATTGGCAGTGCATGTTTATCTTACCCTATGCTTCAAGTTACCCGCCAATAGCAGGGAACCAGCCCAAGTTACAACGAGCTGGTAGAAACAAGTTCTGGTTACCTGCTATTTCATGGTAACCGGAAGCATAGGGTGCGGTTATATGAGCCATGATTTTCTATATTGTTGGCTGGTGGTTTGATTGACATTTTTCACTCATGTATTGACACATGGTTGGTTGGTTGGCAAACATATCTGATGGGGGTTGAAACCACCAACTGGTCTTGCTATAAACTATCACTATCCTGTGCATGTGATGAAGAAACAACATCGACTAACAGGCATCAATCACGTACCGATCACGGATGATGTTTGAATGATACAATATCAAGGAATTTGTCGCTGATTTCACTAAAAAGGTATCCCCAGCAAAGATAATATCATTATTGTACATGAAAGGACTTCTTCTTTCGTGGTGTTTCCCACATGCGGGTTTGCCTCACTGGCAATTCCAACCTTATGATCTTAGAATGGGAGCACCTACCTTTGAGGGGGATCCCTATGGGCATCCGTAGCCATGCCACTCCATCATCAACTCCTTTGGGAACTGGCCCTCGGTCACCTGAAGAAAAGTCTCCAGAGAAAACGCTCAAAGCTTGCGTGGACCGGGGAATATTGGTGTATAGATCGGGATACCGTCAAAGTTTGTTTCTTTCAGGTTGAGGACTTACATGATAGTTGCTTATCACCTGTTGCTTCACCTGTTGCTTGTAGTCCTTCTTATTTGTTGTTGCTGTTGTGGCTGTCAACGACGTCATTGCGACGTGGATGTAGTTTGTTTAGGTTTGCTCTGTTGCCTCGTTGGTTTGTTTGCACCGTTTGTATCTCACAGCTGCGGCTACACCCTGTGTCTCTACCAAGCCTCACCAGGATGGAAAGATGCTCGGGAACTCAGTTGGGCGTTTCTCAAAATAGCGGACTCCCCAAACCATGGAATATCAACATATATCAACCATTTATCGTGGATAAACAAACCATTTTGGAGGTAGCCAATTTTTTGAACTCCCCAGTTGAGATTTTGGCTGATGGATTGATAGACATGGGTATGTGCCATTAATACGAAATCCAAAAGTCGATGGATGATCGTCCCAACAGAAACAAGTTTGGTGACTATGGCGGACTCACTAGGGGTATGGGGTTTCGACCAACAGCTACAATTGCCCAAGATGTTGTAGTGATGCGAGTGGAGTGATCTCGCTCAAGACGGAAATAAGAAATATGGAATAAAGCTCAACTAGACTGTCTTATTTACATTTACGGCTATATATGTGTTTAATGTTTATGGATAATTGATTACATAGATAACTGTTTGTGGCTGAAATTGTGCAAAGTAACGAAATTCTGAGCAGAAATCGATTGGCAGATCCAACGAATCTTAGTTGGATCAATGAAAACATTGGGGAATGAACCAAACCACCTCAATGGAGCTCCAGAAATCATGAGACTATCGTGTCTTTTAACGATTGTACATGTGTTGGTTTCCTAGAATGGGGGTTCCCCAAAAAGACATGGTTTACTACCAATAATGACGAATCACTGAGATCGGATGATTTAGGGGGTCCCTTTTTTGAGAAACACCCATGTAAAGATCTAGAAAAGCTAAAATGTGTCAGTAGTAAAACCACCTCACAAGTGTGGCATGCTGTCAGTGTATCCCGTATTTTGTTGTCTTTTTGTTCAGCGGTTCCTTTGAGTGGTTACATGGCAAGCAATTGGGTACCTTCTAAAACTTCTAAAACTCAGTAAATATTCCACATGGTAGTCAGAGATTATATAAAATCAGTCTTATCATTAAGGTTTTCTTAACCATCATCCACAATCCATAAGAACATTACTTGTTTGCAAACCACTATGAACCAACGGCTTTGGGTTTGTCCATAGCCCAAAGCAATGGTTCCCTGCACTAATGATCGCTAGATACAAACCTGATTGCTGGTTACGTTTTTCGTGTTGAAACCTCCAACAGCAACACAAATTCAAAGCCAACATTTTCAACAGCCACAAATACCAACGCAAATTGATAACAACATCATACAGCGAGACAAGAACGACCATGACACAAACATAAGTTCACATCAAGAATCCTTCAAGCTATTTATGTATTATATATATATACTTCAATATATATATATTTATGTATCACAATGTTTTAACATGATCATAGTCATAGATATCAACAAAAGACAAACACAATCACAATCAAAGTTATGAATCACCAATCAGAATCGTACATCGCAATGATCAATCACATCAATCCAATCAATAAACATCAATAAACATGAATAAACATCAATAAACATCAATAAACATCAATAAACATCAACAAACATCAACAAACCATACCAGCTTTTGACCCAAACAAAACCATCCACCCCTGATGGCGTCTTCACTTGTGGCGACATGAGGTCTTGGAAGATCTTTTTGAACAACGCTGGAGTGCCCTTCACCTTTGCCTCGGTACCTCCATGTGGGCTGCCGACCCAACAGGCCATGGCGGCAAAATCGGTGGGTTCTCAAGCCGTGGAGGACCTCCAAGAATGGCTTGTTGATGACTAATAGTGATTGATATTGGGGAACTCCAAAAACGGCTGGTTAATTACTAGTAATCATTAGTATTGGTTTTTACTTCTATATTTGTGCTGGTTTGATGAGTACTAAACAAATGAACATCACGAAGTACAAGTGGCTGACAGAGAGGTTGCGCCTGTTGTTGTTGCGCTTTGTTGCTGTGTGTCATCGCATGTCATCGCCAAATGTGTTTTATCCTTTCTGAAGGGAAGTTGCCAGTCTAGTTTTCTGTTTGAACATGATTGAAGAACCATGTTTGAACCTGGTTGCCATGCTTATTTTCAGCATGTTTGAACTTCTTGGACCCCATTGATCAACCGTCCATGCTGGCTTCATGGCGCATCCCGTGAAGTGGATTGGTTCGCCTTGCTGAGCTGGCTGGGATAAGGCAGGGCCTTGGTCCTCCTACGTCTCGTTTGGTGAACCCATCTAGTTGGAAGCATCGCTGGGTTGGTGTTTTTCAGAACATGGTGGCTCAAGCGAATCAAGGAAACATACATGGCTATGGGTCAAAATTAGCCAACCACCAGTGGGGGATAGAGACCAGCAAAGCAACAGGTAAAACAATGGTTAATGATAGGGGAACCAGGGGTACAGGGTTTTGACCCACAGCCACATAAGTGATCAGATTGCTTATTACCAACCATTAGTAACATATTGCAGTACCAGTCACTACGTAATAAGCTACATACAAGTTGCTGAGTATAAAATGAGCTGCTTACCAACCAGTAGCTGGGTGCTTCAACAACCAACCAGTATCTCTTTGTTTTTACTTTTATGCTTTTGTTGCTTTGATGATTGATAAAACAGTGAGTATCATTTCAGATCACCAGTAATCAATCAAAAGAAAAACATTTGAAAATCATCGCCAATTAGCTGGGTCAAGTTTCAGATCACTTTCCTCCCCAAGCCAATATTGATCATCCCATGGCATGGATTAACCGCTGGTGTTTTCTAGGCCCTGCAACTGGCGTGTCAAGATGATCAATGCGGCTTCTTCGACACGGGCGTGGCGGAACATGGTGCAGAGCCCGTGGCGGATTCAACAGGTTGAATTGTAACAGATGATGATATGATGATGGTTCTTTCGTTGTTGTTTAATGGTGCGCCAAATGGATTGTATTCAACCATCTGACCATCTGTATACTTAGTATATTGGTGATACTATTGGTTCTACCAATGGTCTTGTGTTGTTTAATGGTGCATTATGTTTTATATATTTAACTATTCGTATAGCCAAACTAGTTTAGTATATGCCTTTGGTTCAGATGATGGTTATACAGATTGGTTGGTTTGACTATACATAATTTTCAGTTGGTTACATGCAACTGTTGAACACCGGTGAACGTATGAGTACTACGTGATAGTAGTTAGTTGCTGATATAGTTGACCCGGTCCATAGTTCCTCGAACTTGTGTACTCATTGTATGTCACTATCGGTGTTACCCAACTATGAGTGCTGATCACACTGATATCCAACTGGCGGGCTGTACCCAAGAATGAGCGATTGGTCTTACTATTGTTTGTAGTTTGATAGAACCACCAGTCGTTTGACTTCACCAAACATCTTTTGACAGCTACTTGGTGTTTTTTTCTGGTTTTATAGTAATAGCTCTAAGCAACTGCCAACTATTGCTATCAATAGTTGGCTACTTAAATACTGACCTACTGAACTATGGTTGAATCTTAGTGGCGTATTCGATAAAGCATGTATTGGCTTATTCTAAGATCAACCATTGAATTCTACCAAATTTGGATACGCCACCAATATATTTGGTTACTGTAATATCAACTTTTGGCTTATTCTACCAAATATATTTCCCATCTATTGAATTACAAAAATAGGCCTAGCTGTTGGAGGGCCCCTGAGGGGGGTCATACTCCAAGCGCTCGCCTGGTCGTTCTGAGTTCACCATGCGGATCTGGATGAACAATAGCCATCAGTTAATCTTTTTTGAAAGTAGGACACCTAGATTGACATGTCATCATTGACCTTTAGTTCATGGGTAGGTTTCTAGCACCCCCTCGGCTCTTCCCTCGCTAATTTGTTGCAGCGAAGAAAAGCATTAGTGGCCGTTGGTGATCACTAGAGGTGTTTGATCACCCGCACCAAAAAAAACCATCGATTCGCACCCTCAACCAGACGAATTTCGCCCTCTCACAATTCTTTCATCAATTTATCGAGTCTGGGCATCGTCACATGCAACTGGCCACCTCCTGGATGCTTCGGTGGCAGCATTGGCGCTCCTATGGGGAACAATTTGCGAAATCTGCCGACCAACTTGCATACGAAACTTGCATGCAGCTTCAAAAGGCTGTCAAATTGGTGAACATGCCGCAGGGTTGTCGTTCGACCTGCCGAAATGTTTCGACACTATACCAATCCAGCTCGCCTGAGACATTGTTCTGCATCGTGGTGCTGACGCTCAGGTTGTATCATGCCTCCAGTCTTCTTACAATTTGGTGGTTTCTCAAAATAGGGGGCCCAAAAAATAGCTGGTTTATTACTATAAATTGTTAATAGTGGGTACCCCTATTTTGAGAAACCACCATTTCAATGGGAGGTCAAGCCGAAAAGGCTATGGGTCAAGCAGTTAACACACCAATTTCATGGGGGATAATGACCAACAATAAGGGAAACAGCCTGGTTAATGATAGGGGAACCAGGGGGACTAGCCGGGTGAACTGACCCACAGCCAAAAGACCAGTTGCATCTGCTAGATCTGCTCGTTGCAACTCACCGTGGCCATCTGCAGCCTCCTCCTCGGGAACTGCCAATGGAACTGCCGTGATTTCCACGGTTCTTATATAAGCAACCATCATTGACAAGTGGTCAACCGCAAACTCATAGTTGTTTCGAAAGGTATTCAGACTTAGGAAGCACCATGTATTCATTATTATAGTCCGTTGTATGAACAATTGGTTATATCCAATGTTTTACCATGACTTGCTACATTAGCCAATATGAAAATAATCACCATTTGGACCATTCAGCAAATTATTCATTGGTATCAAGCATGATTTGACCATATTTTTTCACCGGTATGAATCATTGCCGAGCAAGTAAGCCACCTTTAGTCCACCATTACCTAACTATGATCAACCCTTATCATTACAGACTATCGCAAACCATGATTCACTATCATCAACCAATATTAACCAACATTGGTTTATCGTTTTGAATCATTGTTTGACCATTAGGCAACCATGAAAAAGTTGTTGTTTAGCCATGAGCCATTGATCAGCCAATAATCAGCCATCAACTTATCATTAACCAATCATGAAAAAGTTGTTGTTTAGCCATTAGCCATTGATCAGCCAATAACCAGCCATCAACTTATCATTAACCAATCATGAAAAAGTTGTTGTTTAGCCATTAGCCATTGATCAGCCAATAACCAGCCATCAACTTATCATTAACCAATCATGAAAAAGTTGTTGTTTAGCCATTAGCCATTGATCAGCCAATAACCAGCCATCAACTTATCATTAACCAATCATTGACTAAACCATTAATAAACATCAACCATGAATCACCCAGAAATCTCCCATTAATCACCTAGGAATCCACCCTTGATCAGCCTTAATCCGACCCTTCATCAACCCTCAATCAACCCTTTACTAATCTTAATCAACCCTGAATAAACTGGATGGCTTATACCCACTAACTTTGGTTTTTAGTGTTTTTGGGATATGATTGATTGACCATATGACCACTAAAAATATATTTTTAGCAAGGGATCTATAAGCCACCAAGCTGAATAAACCATTCGCTTAACCATTCAGCAACTTATCCACTCTCGTTGCCAGGTGAAGAGGAGCCCTTGCTTCGTTTGAAACTCATCCACGAAGAGGGCACTGCCCGAGGCGCTGTCGTCAGCATTGGATAAGCAGCAAACAGCAACACAGCCGCGGGTGGATGGAATGATGCGACTGAGTAATGGTTGATATATGATGGCAAAATGGTTGATCTATGGGTAACATAAGGTGAACCTACGGTTGATATATGGTTGATACATGCTCACAAAACTGTTGATCTATGGATACTAAAGGGTTAACCTACGGTTGATGTATGATCGCAGTATGGTTGACCGGTGGCAGGCATCCGGTTTGCACATGGTTGATATATAATCCGAATATGGTTGATCTATGGTTAACATAGAGTTTACCTGTGATTGATACATGAACACAATATGGTTGAAATATGAGTGCAACATGGTTGATCTATGGTAAACATTGGGTGAACCTATGGTTGGTTCATGATCATAGCATGGTTGATCTATGCTTAGCATCGGCTTAGCACATGGTTGGTATATGACCGCAATATGGTTGATTTGATCTTTGATTTGCGTCGGGTTAGCACATGGGTGGTATATGATCGAAATATGGTTTATCTGATCTTTGATTAGCGTCGAGTTAACGCATGGTTGATATATTGTCACTATCTCTGGTCGATCTATGAGTAGCATCGTGTTAACACGTTATTGGTTTTGATCACGATATGTTGATCTATATGTAACATCAAGTGAACCTATGAACACACGGTTGATATATTATCGCAATTTGGTTGAGCTATGGTTAGCATTGGGTGAGCATATGGTTGATATGTATATATATATATATACGGAATGATGGGTGATAATTGTTTTATTTTTGTTTCAGCTGGCCAAGCCTTCGGTGGAGAAGTGCAGTTGACAGCTTGCGGATGCCAGATGGCCGCTTCAACGGCTGCTTAGAAGGTGAGTTTTGGACAAGGAACCAAGGTGCTAACTCCTGAGACGATGTGCGGAGCAACTGCTGCACAAGGGCAATGCATTCTGCTTTTGATGCGAAATCATCCAGCAGCCGCATAGCAGCCGCAATTGTCAAAGGAGAACCGCTGTGAATCCAGCTGGGCTGGGCCGACGCCAGGGATTGGTCGTCACTTCTGCCCTGCAATGCCATGGTGCTTCTGTTCAAGCAGCAGCGGGGTCTCTCCGTACATCGAAGAGGTCTGCAATGTTTCAACCAGTCATGGCTCACCCCAACCGTGTGATGGAAGTTGTGGCGCTGTGCCTTGCAAAGGCAGCATTTAATCAGCTCCCCAGGCCTAGCTGCAGCACCAGGGCAAGGGGTTGGCGTGGAACAATTAACTTGTACCATCATGACCGAAACAACCGTTAGTTTGAAAACCATTGCAACTACAAGCTGGATAGGTAGTCATCATGTTTGTTTCAAGGGTGACCTGCCCACATTTTGGCCGATGCCGATCTGGAAATGAACAACCACCATATCATATCTTTAGAACCTCCCTCAGAAACTAGCTGAATGAATGGGTGATCTGCGGTTGCCAGGTTCATCTAGCAAGGCTGTGGGAAACAATCGGCAACAACCAGCATTTTTTGGTGGGTAAAATTATTTCGATGTGCGTCCCAGTCAGCGTTAAAAAATTGATTGGGGTATCTCCTGTTTCAACGGTGGATTTTGCACCAGAACCATCGTCAATCATAAAACCAACCTCACCTCTCCGTGTCAACCACTATCAGTCTGAACCCTTTTTCTAAACCAACAGTAGCCATCCATCATCTCGAGAAGTAATCCCTCAACTATCCATGAATCATTTTTTTCAATCCAAGATTATCCGATCCATCGTGAAGCAAACCAACCAACGCGAACCAGCAATGCCTTCGCACACCTTGATATTATCATCATCAACCATTATCAACATATGGTAACCATTTTGAACCATCTCTAAACATCACTGACCATTATGAACCATCATCAATGCAGGCATCTTAACTATTAATAACTATGATTTACCAACCCTTACTAACCATATTAACTAATCATAGTTAACCAACCCTTACTAAGTATATTAACCATTTTGAACCATCAAACCTCGGCACACCTCGATGCTGGAGGCCTCTTGGGCATCTCTTTCCACCACGTTTTGTTCGACATCTTCGGCTTGGAGCAGCTGCTGCGCCAACTGCACCAAGAACTGGAGCCTGCTATGGCCGGTGGTGAACGCATGAACATGTGGTTGGTGGTTAGTTGGGATTAGGTTTGTTGGTGGTGATAAGATGTGATAAGTTGTTGGTTGATAATGTTGGTTCAAATGGTGATTAACGATGAAGGTTGCGGGTCAGAATGGTGGTGAAAGTGGTGATTCGAATGGTGGTGGGCGTGGAGGTCGATTGATACGTGGTGACTCAATGGTTGGTGGGTGTGCAGATGGGGTTTGAAAATCACTCTCCCAGCATATCCTCATGGACCCTACTTACTTGGATGTGCGTCCCCCGTGTGGAACTGGACCATGGTTACCGGGGTTACAACCTACCTTATAAACATGGTTGTTATAGCCCCGTAAAAAAACCCAGCTGCACAGCCAAGAAACAGCCAGAGTCTTTCTTGAAACCTCGGATTCAGGCATGGGTGGGTTGAAATATACAATTGATGTTGAATCCAAACCCTGGTAATCCAATTGTATTGGTCGATATCGGTTTGTGAATGCTAAGAACTTTGCAGAGAGAATGCGCAAGGGATTTTTCAACAGCATTGATGACCTGAACATGGCCAGGCAAGGGTCCCTGCCTCCACGAAAATGCGTAAAAATGGACATCTGCCGGCAAAGGCTGCCAGTTGGATGGTATTTCCACCACGGTGGTGGACGGTGGTCATACTACGGGAGATATTAAGGCAGGCTCCGCGTGGCAGATGCTACAAAGAGGGCCGTTAAACATCCCAAATAGTCATTGTTTATTTGCTTGGCACTCACAATGTATCGGCAACTCCCAATGCGGAACAAGTATCTTTGCTATCGCAAACTTCCAAGGGCACTGGAGACCCAGTCGAGATGGTGTATCAGTTTCTGTGATGATGTACTCCTGTGCCATTGCCGCAGGCAGTCTTCAAAGAAGTTTGGCGAGTGCCCGAGGGGCCAAGCGCAAAGCCCAAGCTGTTCCCCTGGAGAATCACAACATGGAAACCCATGCTCCGCACATGTTCACAATAAACCCAGCTTGTGCGTCCTTTGTCATGCCCCTGTCTGCCCTCACACTGAGCACATTTTTTGTGTCATCCCTGCGTGTTCTTCCTCGACCTGCGCATTTGCTGGTCGCCTCATCTCCGTCTTGCAGATTGATGTCGGGTCCCAGCCCGTAAGCTTCACAGCCGTTTCGAACCGGGGGAAGCCGCGATCAGGCGTAGCAGAGCCATCAAAGCGAGACCGAGCCCTAGATCGGTCAGCGTATTTCTGCCGAAGATCCGGGAAAGCATTGGCTTGACGGGAGAAAAAGTATTGACTGGTCATGTAGACCCCCAAAGCCATGGTCAGAAAGATTCCTATAGGTCTTCCGCGGGTTTCCTTGGGCGCCAGGTTTCCAGAGAAACAATGAGCATACACACCATGAAAGGTTTGCGTCATTCAGTGACCGAAATTTCCTTAATTGTGGAGGCAAGCACATGCCTGAGCCTACCAGCTACAACAGATGGAGCGCGACCGCCACAAAAAGCTGGGCGCACAGATGCCAGAACTCCACCCAAGCAGTTTGAGCACCAACTCACAGCTGATCAAAGCTTTGCTTTCCTTCGGCGTGCATTTTTTTCCTCACCCGTGGAAGGTCTATCAGCCAACTAGTATGCACACCACCAACTCCAGGGTTGGTCCGTGTAAGAGTTGATGACCAGGTGACAGGAGCTTGGCGAGCATCCGAATAGAATCATCAAATTCAACAGTAGGATGACTCATGATAAAGCAATTATTGCAATACAATGAATTCAGGATTTATCTAGCATGATGGCGAGCAATTCGTTGTGTTATTGGTGGGCGAAAGTCTTAAAATGTATTCATATACTAGAAAGAAAGCAGAGACTATAATAACAGCAGAGACTATATCAATGCTGCATTATGGCAAAGTGGGACAAATCCACCAGATGGTTGGGGCCTTGCTTATGATTCAACCAATCCCAATCATTGACTGCAGCATATTCTACAGATGTGCTTTATCCATGAATGATGATTTAGCCCCCCGGTGCTTTGCCAATAAAAAGCACATTTTCAGAACCGTCAAGTGAATTGTTTTTTTCAATAATCATTTGATGACCATTGATCTAAACAATTTATGTGTTCCATCAATAAACCTTGGTTGATCACTTTTTCCGGTTAACCAGATCCTTTAACTGGGTAGCCCCGTGCTGGCTACAGATCCAGTAGTATGGCAGGAGCAGCGAAGTGGAGCGGAAGAGCTATGCCATAATCGCTTGGCCGCACAGGAAGCTTTTGAACAGTGCGAGGTGCCCGAGGTGGGATCAGTGGAGATATGTGCATCGGTGCATCGGGCTGGGGGGTTCATCGGCTTAGATCAAATGATGGAATCACACCAGTGGTCCTTAGGTTATTTAATGTTTACCCATAGGTTGATTAAGTAAAAGGTGCTAGTTTGATAGGAAACCATGGCTTTTGGGGGATACACCCCCATCAATTAACTAGGAGTCATTAATCCGTGGTTAATATGGGATCAAACCGTTTAACGAACTCTACATTTGCCATTTGTGGAAAATCCATTTGCTCAGAAACCATCCTAATTTTGATGATCAATTGCATTAGGTCATTGGTTCAAGCCTGGCATGCAATGAGTGATGGCACTGTCCTTATCATGGACCATCATCAACATCATCATCATCATCATCATCATCATCATCATCGTCATCGTCATCGTCATCCTCATCCTCATCCTCCTCCTCCTCCTCATCATCATCCTCATCGTCATCATCATCGTCATCCTCATCCTCATCCTCCTCCTCCTCCTCATCATCATCCTCATCGTCATCATCATCGTCATCCTCATCCTCATCCTCCTCCTCCTCCTCATCATCATCCTCATCGTCATCATCATCGTCATCCTCATCCTCATCCTCCTCCTCCTCCTCATCATCATCCTCATCGTCATCATCATCGTCATCCTCATCCTCATCCTCCTCCTCCTCCTCATCATCATCCTCATCGTCATCATCATCGTCATCCTCATCCTCATCCTCCTCCTCCTCCTCATCATCATCCTCATCGTCATCATCATCGTCATCCTCATCCTCATCCTCCTCCTCCTCCTCATCATCATCCTCATCGTCATCATCATCGTCATCCTCATCCTCATCCTCCTCCTCCTCCTCATCATCATCCTCATCGTCATCATCATCGTCATCCTCATCCTCATCCTCCTCCTCCTCCTCATCATCATCCTCATCGTCATCATCATCGTCATCCTCATCCTCATCCTCCTCCTCCTCCTCATCATCATCCTCATCGTCATCATCATCGTCATCCTCATCCTCATCCTCCTCCTCCTCATCATCATCATCATCATCTTATTCTTCTTCAGTTTCATTTTCATCTTCATCATCATCATCTTCATCATCACCATCATCATCATCATCATCTTATTCTTCTTCAGTTTCATTTTCATCTTCATTTTCTTCATCATCATCTTCTTCATTTTCATTTTCATTTTCATTTTCATTTTCATCATCATCATCATCATCATCATCATCATCATCATCATCATCATCATCATCATCCCTTATTCTGTTATGTTGGTCCATGAATATCAGCCAAGCATCAGCCACTTGAACAATAATCCACCATGCCTCATGGCTAGTTTTAGCTTATATGAACAACCATGCTGATGGCCGATGTTCATAACAATTGGCATCAAACAGCCAACAAGCAAGAAATTCATTCAGGATGTTAGTTCAACATGTATGACCATTATTTTTCATCATTTAGCAATGGTCAATTTGATTATTGTGTTGTTGGTGGCGCTTTACTATGGTCTATCTGATTGTGATATCGACCATGGTTTGACAATAGGATATGATTAACCGCTGGCTTTGAGTACTGCCGAGGCTGTAGTTGCAACTCTACTCCCATTGGCCTTGTCAAAGTTGTTCTTGAAGGAGATTTGGGACAGTTAGCTCCAGTTGCAGTACTAGCCGAGCGCACGTTGCTTTGCTCGCAAATGCGAATGAGGGGATATGACAAGGAGGCCGTGAACTTGCGTCACCGACTGTTTCAAGGCATTCGCGCAGCATTTCGGCTTTGTCGCGTTCGTCGCCAAGTGGGACATATCACTTGTTCCTGGTGCAGGTGCAGAAATTTGGCATCTGGTGCGGGCACAAGGCGCCGCATTTTTCCCCACACAGATTTACCTGTGGGGCTACTCCTCTGATAGATGGATGGATAGACAGTCTGTGTACAAAGAATCTTGCTTTGGTGTGGTGATTTCTTCAGTGCTTACCAGCCTTCCTCCCCGCAGAACCATACGTTGACTGTAGAGGGGTTAACTGCTGGAAACCCAAATGATCCACCATACCATGGTACAAATGGTGCTGGGTTCAACACATCTTGTCATCATGGCCACACGGTGTACCTGGTCAAAGAATCTTTGCTGCGTTTGCATGACGCGGCTCGCACCAGAGAAGATGTTGCGTTGTGGAAGACTCATGATCTGACTGATCTGAGCGCACGCGTGCTCACCCTAGAACAGCTGTCCTTCTTCCTCGGTCCTTGGGTGTTCAGGAAGAACGAAAGTATTTTGAGAGCGAATGCGCGCACTTGCTCTGTGACACGGTGCCAGGGTATCCTTCGCGAAAGAGATCATGACAATATGAAAACCAGCGCCCAGGCCAGTTCAACGGCAGGCGTCTAGGAGAAGACCTGCGGCCAGAATCTTCTTCGCGTTTGGTCTGCGGATACAACACCAGCAGTGGAGCGTCACAAAAATGACAGCCATGGGCCGCAATTATTGCCATTGTAAGCATGATTCTAAACAAAGATTATGTTCATTGGCCATGCTCTTTCTTTCATTAAGCACTGGTTGTGATCTGGTGGTTACATTTTCCGAATGAGGGTGCTGCCAAGTCATTTTTATTAGCAATTTTTAGAAGTGTCAAACCAACCATTTTTCGGGTTCCCCCGTCTTGAGAAACCACCATTTTGATTATCAATATTGTAAACCAAAGACCAACTGGCGGTCCTCGTCCCTCACTTGATCCCAGAAATGATAGGGTTTTCACTTACTTGTTTGTGAGATGTTTGGTGCAAGGCGGGCCCCGGCCACCAGCTATAGCCGTTGATTTATAAGTAACTTAGCTGGGGCGATTTTTACCAGTTATAGGCGTTCACAACCCAGCTTAAAACTATTGGGGGGCCCACTTTGTGTTGACCCATCCCCAACTGCGGTTGAATGGTGTTACCCCCATCGTTTGTACCCTAGCAATGATGATCAGCCAATTGGTAAGGGGTGCCACCATGACAAACTGGATCACTCCATTTAGTTGGTTAACCATTGTTGCTAGTTATTGTATGTTATTGTCCCTTACAAACCATGAGAAACCATCAGATACCATTTTGATCCACTATGAATTTTAGTGGCAAAATAATGAACCAACTTGTTAGTGGTTAGTTGTTGATGTTCCATGCTGTCCCCTACGACCAACAAACCATGGTGACACCCTCGACGCAACTGGCGACGGCCCACGCTGCCATAGGCGGCCGAGTGCGCGGACGAGCTCTGGCCCTTATGGCCCCGCGCATTGGAACGCTGGTCCTTCATGGCTCGAAGGCGCCGTCGTTTTTTGTGACCGGCGGCAGTGTCAGTGCTTGGGAGTAACCAATGGCAATGTGATGGGTATACAATGATGATCTGGTTGATGGATTGGTTGACATGTTTGTTAATTCCCCCAGTATAAACAACAAATAGTTGTTTGGTTGACTAATACTTTGCATCGGGGTTGGAACCACTCACCAATGATTGTTGGCTGCTGATGTTCAGTGATGAATTGTATGAAGTGTGTGTAGCATTTCTGACGCTTAACGAAAGGCATTTTATGGTTTGTGATGCAGGCCAGATAAGGTTCAACAGCAAAAGGAATCAACAACAACAACAACAACAACAACAACAACAATGATGGTCTTTGGCCCTGTGGTTGATGGTGGATGGTTCGTGTTGATGGACGTGTAGGTTGCTGGAACCGAAGGCTGTCAATGTTGCTGATCATTGTTGGCATTGTAGTTGTCAATGATGATCACGAGTGGGCTTAGACAAAAACAATAATCACTGCTCAGTGATGAGTAGTTGTTTGATGGTTGATGATGTTTATGTACATCAATGGTCATGAGTCATTGTATGGTCATGAGTCATTGTGTTTTATGTTTGATCAGTAGAGAAACGATAACAGGGAAATTTTTCAACTTCAATGGTTGGTTGATAGTTGGCATTAGCTGGTGACTTCTTGGTGATTACAGTGGCGAGTCTGAAGAATTGGCGGCGCGGCCTGGTGAGCCATGGGAACAGCCACCCATGCCATCTCATGCCCAAACAGATTGAATTCCATAGGCTTCCTAACAGTTGTATGGCTTCGTAGATTTATCTGCATGCCCAACCTTCATGTTTTCTTTGGCATATCGCCTATCATGGTTTGCTTAACCACCGAGTACCAACAATTAAGCAACTGTCATGGATTTTCAATCGCTATTATGTGTGGCTAGTGAACTAGCAGCCAAGTAAACCACCATTTACCAACCGTTCAATGTGGTTGCCTTTGGTACGTGGTTAAGCAACAAAACAAATCATATCATGTCTTTGGGACATTGTGGATCACACTGCTATTCTCTGCAATCTCCAAGTCATCAACATAAACCAACCAAGTAATCAATCAATCAACCAATTAATCACAAATCAACCACCATTTCACCGGGAATGAACCACCATCTCAATGGCAATGAACCACCATCTCAATGGCAATGAACCACCATTTAACGGGCAATGAACCACCAATGAACTAACCAACCGCTACGAGTGGAACTCGGATCTCACACCTGGCAGGCTGCGCAGCGGCCTGCGGGGTCGCCCTGATGGCTGCGCCACGTTGAGCGTGCTGCTGCGGGACGCAGAACGGCTCCCGGAGCGGTCGGAAGGCAGGGCTGGTGGTTGGGAGCCAGGGGTATCCGGGTAGCCCTTAACAGGGGGAACCCCGGGGGAGCCCAGGGTGCCCTCATGGTGGGGAGGGGAAGCAGAAGATGAGTGTTGAATGGTTGGTTGGTGGCTGGTTTTGTGGTGAGCTTCATGGTTCATGCACAACCATTTGAACGGTTGATTATGGTGATTGGTTGTTTCACTATCGTACTTGACGGTTCGTTCCAGTTGTTGGGTGTTTGGGTGCAGGTCACCCTGGGGATTGCAGGGCATGGCCAGCAACAATAGGGGATGGTGGGATGATGGTTGTTTCATGGCTCATCCCATCAACTAGCACTTTCTTGGTGAAATTTTCGCAACCAACGAACTTCAACCAACCTCAACTTTAACCAATTTCAACTAACCAACCCCAACCCCTTCAGCCAACTTCAACTTCAACCAGCTGGCTGTGGGTCAAAACCCTGTACCCCTGGTTCCCCATCATTGACCAGTAGATTCCCTTGAAAATGGTTGGTCATTATCCCCATTAATGGTTGGTTAGTATTGACCCATAGCCAACTAAAACCACAACGAGCTGCGCAGGCGCCTCCACCTTCGAAAGCCTTGTGACCTTCCTGTCACGGCTGCTGCAACGCAGCACGGGCCGACAGCGACCGAGGGTGCTGGTGCCTTGACGTTTGCGAGGTGTTGTTGATGGGCCAATTCGAGATATGGTGCTTTCTCAAAACAGGGGACCCAAGAACTGGTTGATTTATCATTATAAATGACTATTAAAGGATGATTTGGGGGTACCCCTATTTTGGGAAACGCCCATATTCTAGGGGGTCCAGATTTTGAATGATTGAAATCTACCACTGTTAGCTAGTTTTCTTTTGGAATGAAGATGTTCAATCTCCAGTTTGTTTACCAGAGGGTGACAATGTTGTTTATCATGTTTTAACCAACAAATATGGTTATAATTGGTTGATTAAACATCATAGGGTTAATTGATTTTGAATGATTAAGATTTGTTGAGTCATGGTCAAGGGTTTGAATTGATTTTGAATGATTATCATTGGTGAAAAAATGGTTTAAGAGCCATGGTTAGTTGATCAATGGCGCAAGGGTCAACAATAAATGAGCAAATGGTTCAGAAATCAGTAATTACTCGTTAACAATGATTGATCAATGATGGATAATGATTGTTCTTGATGCTTAACAGTGGATGATAGTGGATCATTACTCCCAAATAGCCACCATCGCACAACATAGATAATGATGGTTCATGCATGGGCACTTATTTCAGGTCAATTTTGATTGTCAAGAATGGTGACTACCGAGGAGATTAGTGATGGTAGCGGTCAATGACTGCTTATCATTGGCTGGTATGATGCATGTTAACAATGGATAGAGAATACTGGATGATTGTTGATGTGATAGAGGTTAAGAACGGATAATGGCTGATAATAGTTTATAGTTTTTGGGGTTGTGTACTGGTTAGTAGTGATGAATGAATCAGTGTGTTACGAGTGTCCGTTGAGCTTGTTCATCACAGTGGTTGTAGAAGTGGTTGATATCCGTAATGAGATAGTTGTCAATAGATACTGGTTCATAGAGCACCTACGCTTAAGGTGAGTAATCATTCATAGTTACGGCGGAACCGATGCAGAAAACCTTTGCCAAACCGGGTATGGCAGGATGAGTACTGGTTAATAAGTTGGTGAATGAACTGGTAGCTGCATGGTTCATGATGGGAATCACCCTTGTAGTTCTTAGTAAGTAATTAATTAGATAATCATTCATCGAAATGATCAGTTTTGGTTAAGTGTTGGCTCATAGGAATGCATTAATTTATTAAATTGGAAGCTAATTGATTAACTCTAATGGCTAATGTCGCTTGATAATTCAACGGGTTCATAATTCTAAGTGCCCATCATATATCATTATAGCTAATGCTGGTTACAACACATGCTTCTGACACGTTAAGAACTAGCTTTTGCTTCAATCATTATCATCATAACTTCATAACCACTCAATCAACCACTAAAAACCACAACTGATGAATAATGGATTATAGCCACCAACCATGCCAGGACTGGTTGAGAGTGGATTCATGGCGGTTTCTTAAAATGGGGGTACCCACAATTATCATCCAACATTAATCGTCTATACTGATAAACCAACCATTTGTTTGGGTTCCCTTTTTTGAGAAACCAACATATGGCCTATCCTATGGCCACCATAGAACCAGCATATGGCGGTTTCTCAAGCCAGATGGGGACCCCAAAAGTAGATGGCTTATTGCTATGAATGATCAAGAAACTGGCTGATGTCTGGGGGGCTCCCTGTTTTTGAGAAACCATTTAGCTCAATAAAATAATATCAAAATTGAAGTAAATGCCAATTATTGTTTTTTGGAGTTCCCTATGGCTGAGAAAGAGCCATATCCATCTTGATGTTTGTGGATCATTATCCCCCATAACAAACCACTAGTAGCCACTAGAAACCAACCATTTTGAGAAACCCTAGTTGTTTGACCATAATGTTGTTGGTGATTGTCCATTATCAATCTCTATGACTGAATAACCATTGTGTTCCCCATTTTTTGAGAACCCCCTAATATGGTGGCTTCTTAAAATAGGGAACACCCCAAATGGTAGGTTTACCACCATAAATTACTAGTATTGGATGATTTGAGCCAATTTTATGGTAAGGTAAAAACCATTACTAATTACCAATTAGGGTCCATAAAAATTGGAGTCCATAAAGATAGGGATGAGTTTGATTACAAATGAGAAAGGGATTCAAGGCTGTGTGTTACGCTTTACTTTTTCAATCGCAGATCAAAGTCTGTTTTCTCCGCGGATAGCCATGGAGAATTCTATAACCACGAAATTGTGTCACGTTGCACTGGCGATGCAATCGGTTTCTCCAGAGTCTCGAGAATTGTGTTTGAATGCTTTGAACTCTGATGAAGAGCAGGCTGGCCATCAAGGAGATTCTTGAGAACGAGATGCTGGGCACAGAATCTGCAATTGGCTGATCTTCCGACTGTGGTCATGTGTCAGCTTCAAAGGCTAACAAGGTTCCTCTGTATGGGCTGGCACCTTTGAGTTCGACACCTTTCAATTCTGCGGAATCTCAGCCATCAAGGATGTTTCCTCCTTTCGCATGGAGTAGTCCGAGGCCACCTGCAAGCGTAAGGGCGGCTCCTGTAATTCCTGCTGATTATCTGAAGCGTGGAATCTGGACGCTCCACCAGTTTCAGTTCGTGTTTGTGAGGAGGTGGGTAATAGTTATACTGGTCGTGCGGAGTATCCTGTTGTCCATCTCAGCTTTGAAGAGATGGATCTCCTGTTGGGTTAGGGGCAAGGTGGGGCGCCCCCCAAGACCGCGAGCGCTGGGTCTTTGCGATGTCATCAGTGCGGTGTGGAGTGGGTGCCACCGCCGGACAAAGGCGGTTTATATCACAATTGGGCGAAGCATCATGGTTGGACGCATAGTTCGTCCTGGAACAGGAATCTCTTTTGACCCACGTGCTCTGCCAAGTATCATTCAGGTATAACAGGTGAGTGGCGATGTAAAGTTCGAGATCTGTAAATTTCAGTTGAGATTCGCTCTTTTGGTTTAACTTCACGCACAGTTTCACGAAGCAAAGACACAAAGAGTTGATCCCTGTTGTTAGTTTTTATCATCCACTGAATATAATCTTGACCCTAATATTGGATGCTTTAGTAGTAGATAAATTGCTACCATAAATCGGGAATAGGGCTAACCATTAATTACTACCATAAATTACTACCAAAAAAATGGTAGATTATCAATTTTTATTACCACAAAGATGATTTACTACCATTAAATTACTACCAAAAGATGATTTAGTAGTAGATAAATTACTACCAATAAAATGTTGGATGCTTTAGGGATCCTCCATTATTTTGAGCCCCCGCAAAATATCCATCCTCAGCGGCCAGCTCAGGTCACCAAGGACTACCGCGCGGCCCTTGATGCAGCAGCACCCGGACAAGGCCGAGCACGCTCTGTGCGATCACCTGAAGCCTTTGGCGATGCCAAGCATAGCGGCATAGTAGTGGTTGGATGGTTCATGATGGTTAAGAGTAGGGGACAAAAACCAAGAATAGTTGTTAAACAATTGTTATAGTTGGCTAATGGTTTTGTTTTGGGAAGCTAGGATGTTCTATGGTCAATTTTGGTTAACTAGTGGTTAATCATAGGGGATACTAAGCAACAACAATGGCTAAACAACTACAATTGTTGGTGGTTTGATTGACATGTTAATTTTCCCAAATGTATTATACTAAAGAGTTGGTTGATTCGCGCACATTTTTCATGTGGGGGGGGTTCAGCCACCAACCAGGAAAGGTGAGTGGCTGATAATCGTGGCAACAATCAACAGAGATTGGTTACACCGGTTACACACCAACTATTTGGCGAGCTGGGTCAATTTACCAACTGTCCCAAACACGTATGGATGATCATCCCAGCAGTCAGACTAGTGAAAGATACGGGATGTCAACCAGGCTTTGACCGGGAGCGATTTGGTTTAGTGGTTGGTGGGTCCGAGCAAATGCTTGGTGTCAGTGGATCCTACAAGGTGGCCCCCCTGGTCATAAGTTGATTAATAAACCATTTAACTATAGTTATATCTACTACAACTGGTAGTTACCCTAGTTACAAGCCAACTTAACTAACTAAGGGGGCTCACCTTGTAGTGTAAGCGCCCATCTTTAGTGAAACCAAATTGTAATGCTTACTTCTTGGTAATTACATTGAAGTTAGTGTAATGTGCACCACAGCTGCTTAGTGTACCACACTGTTACCAAACTACTGTTAATTGTGATGGTTATTTGACACCAATACCAATTCTTTCAATGGTCATCCAATGTAGCACTAACATGGCAATGAACAAACACCAACATGGTAACTTGTTTACTGACGGCCAGGTTGGTGAGTGTTCTGTGTAATGTTAGTTTCACATGGCAATGTTTCACCCAATGTTTGTGCAATACCAACATTACAATATAAATTGTTTGTTACACCAATGTGTTATTGAGTTGATGGTTTGTTACAATGTTTGTTTCACCCAATGTTTGTGCAATGGTATTTTTCACCCAAAGTAACTGTTTTACAACTCTTGTAATCAATATAAAAAACAATGTAACTCCTTTACAACTCTTCTTGTAAACCAATTTTTCACCCAATGTAATCAATTGTAATCCCAAGTCTTTCTTTCTTTCGCCAGGTCTGGACCGCTTGGTGGCCAACTGCGTGACGCACGGCGTGTCCTTTGCGTTGCCGGACAGCGATGCCGAAACCGAAACGGGTCCGAGCCAGTGGATGAAGCAGGCGCCAGACGGATTTCTAGGACCGGTGGGATGGCCGGGTTGTCCTTGGATGAACCAGCGAAGCTGAGCTTCGTCGTGAGCCTTGCCTTTGGTAAACAAAGTGATGGGGATTTTCTATAGTTCAGTATGATTGGTAGTTCATTATGGGTTGGCAGTCAACGGTTGACATACGTTTTCCTGAGGATTACCCTCTGGTAAGCTAACATGGCTGGCTGGGAAATCCACTATTTTTTCCAGGAAAACCTTAGGAAAACATCCATTGATAGTGGATTGTTCATTGCTATGTTGGGTATCCATTAACAATTATTCACCAGTATTCTTATTGTTGCTTACCCCAGGGGTATGAAGGGGTAAGAGTATAGTTTACCTAATTACTTTTGTTTGTGTTATGAACAGCGATTGTTCATATTACCCGTACGGCAAGGATCTTGGTAGAGGTTGGATGTAGCCAAGACTAGGAGCAGTTTTTGAGGTTTAAGTGGTGGATTGATTGAAGGATTTTCGGTATTATGAACCCAATGGCCAATGTTTTTGATCCACAAGCTGACACAAGGTGGGGAGGCACCCCAAGTGGCAGCTTAGTTGGTTCAGACTTGCCATTAAACTCATGAAAAGTTTTCATAATACCGCCCTTACTTGTATTGACCCTAGTTGTGAATTATCAAATCCTATTCTATTGACTCGATCAACTCTATTTTTACACAGTTCGTGAATACTTAACTCTGTGACCAACGAATCGTCGACAGCTTGGGGGGCCCTTCTCCCCTCCTTGCGCGGCACGTGTAGCCTGGCTGGGAGGCCGTGGCTTCCATGCGAAAGGCTATCGATGGTGTGTCCTTGAGCGTCTTGGCTGAGCTCCCGTGGAAGAAAGTGATGGCACGCGGTGAGGTGATGGTTGGTTGAGAAGCTATGCGGTTGATCATGGGTTGATGAGTATGGCGCTCTTATTGGTTGATCATGGATGCCAATGATTAGTGGATAATAACCATGAAACTTATGCTTATATAAACAGCTATTCTATGGTGGTTTCTCAAATTGACGGTATCCAATCAAATGGTTTTGGCTGGTTAATGGTCAACAAAGCTGGGGATCATGAGCAACCATAGTAGGAGATGTACCAGCTATATGATCCAGACATGGTGGTTGCTTGAAATTGAGAACTCCCAAAATGTTTGGTTTATCACTGCAAATGCCTGATATTGGATGATTTAGGGGTCCCCAATTTTGAGAACACCCATTTGAAGCCATTCACATTCCCAGTATATTTGCCATGAATAATCGGTGTGTTTTCCAACAAAAGACCATCACTGAAACTTCAGATATTCACCAACCATTCACCAACCATTCACCAACCATTCACCAACCACATCACCAACCACATCACCGACCATTCACCAACCACATCACTAACCACTCACAAACCACATCATCAGTTGCCCCAACGACTCACCAACCATTCTTGTTGCTTAAGAACTTAAGGCTTTTACACCAACCATTAACCAAGCAACCAACCATCATTAACCAGCCATTCACCAACCGTTCACCAGGAGTAAGCATCATTAAGCACCATCAATTCATCCTGACTTCACCCTTCAGCATCCACCAGCTCGCGTTACACCTGGCGGTAGGCTACGTGCGCTGGCACAGCCAGCAGGACAGCGGTTTGGGGTTTCGGCTGCGGTGAATGGGCAGGGCTAATGATGGGTTTTTTACGGTGAATGATTAGTGACAACGGTCTGCAATGATCATTAATGAGGGATGATTATGATAGCGCTAATGATAATGATAGTATTGATAGTTGATATGGTGAGTGATACTCTCTGATAAACTAACCTGGCACTGGATTTTCACCATATTTTTATAGTGAAACCTTGGGAAACCACAAATAAATTGTGGATTTTCCATCGCAGGTTAGTTTACCAGAGAGTAATGATGATTAAAATGCATGTTTTATCACGGCACATCGTGCTTCATGGTGGAGAATCCACCATTTATAGCTGGTTTATCTGTCAAAACTATTGTGATGTTTCTCTTGGAGGCTAGCTTACCAGAAGGTAGAGGTTGGTTGATGAATTGTTATCCTTTGGTAAACTATCATGGCAATGGAAAATCCATCATTTTGTCAAGAAAGCCCTGCAAGATCATCTATTTATAGTGGGTTTTCCATTCCCATGTTAGTTTACCAGAGGGTAACTATGTAGTTTACTTGTGGTTCAGCATCGTTGACTCGCAAAGTGAATCAGTAGCCAATATCAAACAGCGCTGATAGCTGATATTGGTCGGCGATGATTAGGGGCATAGAATGGTCAATGACGGTGTCGATCACATGGGATAAATTGTTGTTGAATCGTCCATGGTTATGTATCAGTAATGATGGTTCATCGTGCCAACTAGTGGATAATGGTGGTGGATAAAGACGGTTAATCAAGGGACTAATTAAAGAATGAGGTAATAATGGTTGATAGCTGTGATTCATAGTTGTCGAAATGATTAGGCATGGTTGAGAAGTAGCTAAGAATCATTGATAATTATTGATATTGATTGGTAGTTGTTGATCATAATTTTATCGGTGGTAACAATGGGCAAGCGTGATCCATGGCAAGAGTTCAGGTAGGAGAACCTTTCCTGAGCAATTTTGATCAATTTTTGTTCATAGTTTCCATGAATTCTCATGAAACGCTATGCGTTGGCAGTGGGTCGATGTAAATGACACATGCGGGCAAAATCTATGTATCAGATTGTATCTTGACAACTTGAATTTATACCTAAACACAGGTTACTTTCATGATAAATTACATCTATTCCATGAAAATATAAAGAACTATGTACGTTTATATGTATACATATATATATATATATATATATACCTGGAACCCGAATGACCCTTGTTTTGGATGGTGAACCCCCAATTTGATGGGTCAAACCTGCCAAAACAAGGGTCTCTTAGGTTCCAGGTATATAGATAGATTGATTCGTTTGTATTCATTCGTCAACGCATACAATCACATAGACATTGATTTTTATTCATATGTATCTATTTTTACGACATATACATACATATAAATTCTGAAGGCACATACCTGCAATTACACTCCTGCTGTAGCTCCAAGCTGGGCCCTTCAGCCTCCTTCTTGGCCCAACACGTCGCTGCAGGATCACCAGCGCGGTTTGCCCAACATCTTCGGCGGCATCTGCGTGAACACCTGGGGCCAGGCTTTGTGCAGCTTGGACTTCGTAGAGGCGCACGGCGTGGGTTCCGGGTGGTGCATGGTTGGTGGGTTGGGCCACTGGGTGGTTCAGGTCGTTGAGGTTTAACCCCATGGTTTACTAACATCATTCAGGTTTATGGCTTAACCATGGTGTAACCATGGTTGAAAGGGTTTAACCATGGCTCACTGGGGCCATGGTTCCGCGTGGTTCGTGTGGCTTGATCGTTGATGATGTTTGATGATGGGTGATGACCACATGTTCTGCGGTTGCCATTGGGATCGTGGGCTGTGCCCAACGAAATTTGAGAAGTTCAGCATGGAGTCACTACACGGCCACAAGGTGCTGGTGCTTCATGAGGATCATTTGGGTGTTTCTCAAGCCATAGGGGACCCCCCGACATCATCCATCATTAACCATTTATAGTAGTAAACCAGCCATTTTTGGGGTCCCCTAGTTTTCTTTAGATGTTCCTATAGATCTCAACCGCATCCGAGGAGACAACTCTGATCTTTTCGGAGAGGTACCCCTGAGTGGTTGATCCTTATCGATCCCTCAGCTGATTTAACCCTGCAGCAAGTAGCCCCCAGTCGGATGATCACGGTGCTGCTGAGCCAATGTGGAGAAATCCTCGGGCTTTATGACTCTCTTGACCATAAATAAACCCGAGGATTCGACAATCCATAGATCATCTGCAAGATAATCACTACTTGCTTCTCAATGATAACCCGTAGTTACCTGCTGACCCTAGGGTTATCATGACTTCTGGGAAATTTGATCAACTACACTCTGGTCCATGCTCACCTGGCGGAAAATCCACCAGTTATTGAAGGTTCCCCAAATTTTCTCTGCAAAATATGATGGTTGTCCATTCCAAGGTTAATCTACCAGAGGGTAACCCGTATAAAGGAAGTGATAGAGAGTCAATGTAGCGGAGTTGCTTCACAACTTGTTTTTTGCTAGCCGCAGGTCACACGCAGGCAAGAGTTGTTTCACAACAGTTCATCTTTAAACATGTCTTACGGTGATGGTACGACCTGGTCTTTGTGTGGTCCTTTTCTGGAACCATTTGTTCATTTGTTCAAATGGTTTGCCTGTTGAGAAATGAAAGTTCTATGGATTGTGATTCGAATTTCGGGTATATACATGGTTTAGTGGGACATCATGTCCACTCCAATCGTTTCCAGATTGATGGGTAGTGGTCAGTCTTCAACCGTGAGGTCTTAGTGTTGATCGATATCTACATGAGCAAATGTGGCTAGTTGGGTTCCTTACACTTTTGACTCTTAACTTGTCATATCACCAACCAATATCAACTTAAGTTTAACTTATATGGCTCCTAATATAAGCCAAACAAGTTAATATGCATCCCATATCATGGCTGCAAGTTACCAAGAAACCAACCCCGGGACATCACGGGGCTCACGACATCCAGTCCGGTCTGAACCTTGGGGGATGCGCTTGGTGGTTGTTCAACATCAGCTCTTGGGCTGTTGGTTCGCTTCGCTTCAGCGACGGCTCCATGTTCCGAAAAATTGTGGGGGAACCGCATTTCTACAGATCCAGAAATACATCAAGTGAATCTTTGACAGTTGACCGTCCTGTTTCAGCCATCAATCCGTCTCTAGATTGGCTCTTTTTCTTTTGTTAGCAACCCTCTGTTTCTACCGCATGTTTGTTTCAATCAACTGTGAATGGCCCACATGTTCATTGCGCCCTGCAAAGTGCATCGCCTATTGCCGTTGATGGGCTTGGGACAATGCACCACCAGAATCTCCAGGTCTTTTTTCTGTGGCTGCCAGTGATTTGTCATTCATCACATGGAACTGCCTTGAAGCATTGTTGATCATGACCGTCGTTGAGCAGCCAACATCCATCAACCATGACGAAGAACCCTGCTCAAGCTTCACTAAGCACCGTTGAAATCAACCTTCACTGTTTGTCACTGAACTATTCACCATCATTAGCCACTGCCACTGTGATTCATTGGAATGGTTACAGTAACCTCTAAAGATCTCTAAAGTAAGTTCCTTTAGTGATTGTGACCACGTGTGTTTTACAGGCATTCATGGCTTTACCTGACAAACACATCTGTGTAGTTCGCTATCAGGCAGTCAGAATCAGGCCTTTTACTCTCTACGTTGCTTTTCACGCCAAACGCTACATATCCTCGATTTTTTGTGTATTCCGCGGCCGTTTCAAAGTGAGTCTTGACAAAGATTCTTTGAAGAAATTCCGGGGAGACCAGTGACTGTCAATGCCAACACTGTGACAACATAATTGAATAAAAATAGACCAAGAAAGATAATTACATGTGAATGAATGCAAGAATGAATCAATCTTCCACGGTGGAAAAAATGATTCTCCATTCCAGCAAGCTTTGATCTTCAAGACCTTTCCGATGGAGGTTTGTTCAGTTGTATCTGGCGAACATCTGGCGTTCTGCAATGCGGAGGACATCGAAGGTAAATCTTTTAAAGAGGTGAAGCAACTCTTAGCTGCTCAAATTGGGGTTCCTAGGTTTCGACAGCGCCTCTTCCTTGAAAATGGCTTGGTTGAGATTTCGGATGACCAAATTTTAGCTCCTGGTACCAGGAAGGTTTGGCTGGTCCTCCTAGAATTCGAACGAACTGTTGGGGAACCGGACCAAGACATGATTTCCGCGTGTCAAGATAACGACGCAGTCGCCCTTGAAAGGCTGCTTCAGCGGCCCTGCTCTCCCAACCTGAAGGAACGGCAAGAGGGAAGCACAGCGCTGCACCATGCCGCACGTAACGGGCATATTCAACCTGTTCAGCTCTTGCTTCAAGCCAGTGCCGACGCAAACCAAGCCACTGACGGAGGTGCATCACCACTATTGCTTGCAGCGCGCCATGGCCATGTGGAGATTGTTCGTTTGTTGCTTGAAGCTGGTGCCAATGCAAACCAGGCCACGACAAACAGGAGCACTTCACCTCTGTTCTTGGCAGCTAGCGAAGGGCACTTGGAGAGTGCTCGTTTGTTGATTGAAGCCGGCGCTGACAAGAACCACGCCGATTCGCGCTGCGGCGCTTCACCGCTTTGGGTCGCGGCTGGCAAAGGCCAAGTCGAGATGGTTCGTTTGTTGCTTGAAGCTGGTGCAATTGCAAACCAGGCAACCACAAACACGGGTACATCGCCTTTGATCTTGGCAGCTAGCGAAGGGCACTTGGAGATTGTCCGTTTGTTGCTTGCAGCTGGCGCCGACAAAAATCAGGCCACCACAGACGACGGCACATCACCATATCAAATTGCAACTCAGAACGGCCACCTGGAAATTGCTGGTTTGCTGCGGTCCCGAAAGAGAAGCCGACCACGAGAGATAGAGTCGCAAGAAAAGATGATCCCTTTGGAAGGGTGGTAGCTGAGGTGGGCCGTGGGTTGACAGGTTGGAAGTAGAACTTTGGGCCGAACGCTTTTTGCAGGGTAACTGGTTGGTCTGCGTGAGTGTCCTTTTTATGTTTTATGAAGGAAAAGTGGTGGTTTATGAAGGAAAAGTGGTGGTTTCAAACATGTTTCATTCTCCCTAGTAATTTGCCATCAGATATGGTCAGCTTGTAGACATTGTGGCTTGCAATCCCCATATGCAGAAGCATAGCCATGTGGATGTTCCTCAAAAAAAGTAGACCCCCCCAAATCATCCAGTCTTAAGCATTTCTGAAAATAGACCAACCATTTTTTGGGGGATCCCCTATGGCTTGGGTGTCCCCACGATATGGGGGGTCGCCAACCATGGCACATCGATATGGATCACCCGACTCCGCCCGGCAGGCGTATGCTGTGGGCATGCGCAGCATTGATGAACGAGCCGGGTCCCGAGCCAGTTTATAAATGGTTAATAACGGTTTTTGATTGCTGATAATAGGTGAGTTAAATCATGGTTATTCATCCAAGGATTGCGATGCTCAGTGGAGTTCAAAAACTTCTTAGACTGGCATCAAAATGCTGCAACTTTCCACATGAAGATGGGACTCTTCTTGACAACCGAGGCTGCAAAGATGTGCTTTCCCTTGGATGCTGCGTACATGCAGGTGGGTGACCCTGGGTGTGGTGGAAGCAATTGGGACAGGATCATGGTTGAAAACAAACTTAGTATGCTTGAAATCCCTTGCACTTTTGTTTCCATTTTGTTTGCACAAACCGTTATCACACGATTGACGGAATTCATTAGTTATCAACCTGTAGTGATCCTATTTGGAGGAGCCACCAAGTCCCCGTTGTGGTGCTGCAGTGGGATGCTTCTGGAACGCCTGTTGGTTTTAACAAAAGTCGCTACTACGGAGTCACGGCCAGTTGCAGCAGTGGTGTTGTTGCCTCTATGTGTACGGATAATTATCTGGGTCGGTTTTAGCCAGAAACTGAGCTTTTTATCTTTTTTGGGATTGGATTGATTTACCATATACCCACTAAAAGTTAGACTTTTGGCCAGGGATCTAAATGGCAAGTTGTGAATACTAAGTTCAGCCAATCATTGCAGTTCTGTATGTACATATTATGTCGATTTGGATACAAAGTCGGCCCGGAGCCACCAGCTACAGCCATTTATAATAAGTAACTTCCCCGGGGCTATTCCTACAAGTTCTATGGGCAACCAACTTGTTTTGAATACTGTTGACTATAATCATCGACTGTTATTGAGTATCGTATCATTAACAACAGTTTACTATAAACTATAAAAGTATTACAAAATATTACAAACTAATCATCCAAATATTACTTCCAAGTAATACCAATGAACTTTATGTGCGATCTTTATAAGCATCACCAACTTTGTATGAACAATCAAAGTAACACCAACTACTGACTGTAGTTACCAATAAAGTATAATTATATTGTATATATATACATTTACCCAGCAGTATCACCAACTATATAAACTATATCAGTTTCACCCACTATATAAACCATATATAGGTAACCTAGGTATCCCTCACCAACTATATAACAATTATAAACCACATAAGTATCACCAACCCACTTTCAAAACCATGGCTGCTGGGGTCCTACTTTCTATGTTCCTTGTTGGTTTCATCGCCAGGTGTTGCCGCAGCCCAACGGTGCGCAGAGGTGAGGATCAGAAACATCGACGCGGTCAAACATGGGTAAGATTGTAATGGTTCTACGGTTATGGCCATGGTTAATATGGGTGATATTGTTAATGGTTATTTGGTTGGGTTTTAGCCACAAACTGTGTTTTTTTTTAGCTTTTTTGGGATTGAATTGATTTAACATAAAATCACTACAAGTTAGATTTTTAGCAAGAGATCTAAAAGCCACCAAGTTATATGGTTGATAGTAGCCATGTCATTAGTCAACATGGTCAATGGTATCATCGTTGATTAGTCATTATGGTTATCATGATTAGATAGTCACTTATCAATTCATGATCATAGACTGTAATGGTTGATAATGAGTTAATCATAACCGCAATCACTCATATTAGTGATAACGACAAGTATCACTATAATTTATAATGTTGTTTGTAACTATGATGTTACACTCCGGTATGTTAACATGGCAATGACAAATCACGATATTTCATAGATAAACCCTCGGAAATGATCCGTTTATGGTGGATTTTCCATTGCCATGATAAGACTTGCCAGGTATTATAATGAGTCAGAACAGTTGATTAGTATGGCTTGCAATGGTTGATTAGTGGCTATATAACAATGGCTACCAGCTAGTCAACATTAGTCAATAGTGTGATGATACTGTGGCTACATATTGATTACCAACATGTCGTGTGAATTGGCTAATTATTAGTTATCATGTTCAACCAATATTACCCACCACTCAGCCATACCATTGCAATCTCATAGGTTATGATATGCTAGTTGACTAGTATGTTTGGGGCATGGTTGATATTGGTTGATTAGTGGTTACGAAACGATGATTAATGGTTAACATGGGTTGATTATTGGGTCCATTCTGATGGTGAATGATGACGTTTGCTTACAGTTGATGATGGCGAGCGTAGCCAATCACAGGAGCTTTTGAACCTGAGGTTTTGACTCGGCTGATGGAAATGGAGTATTTTTGGGTAAATCCATGAAACCTATGACTTGCAAAATATCGCTCCCCTTAACGACTGCTGGATAGGGTTTTTTCCCCGCACTGATTGCTCAACCACCAGTTTTCACCACCCATGAACGAACACTCGCCGCCGCTGGGATCGCCACCATTGAAGCCCTTCGATTGAGGCAATTTTGTGCGGTGATGTGGGGCTTTGGCCTTGGCTACAATGTGATTTGGGACACTCCTACTAGACCGGCGCCTTCTGATGTCGTTCAAGGCAATGAGGCCATACTTTCAAAATTGTGTTTGCATGTGCGTTTGCTCGTTTGTGCTGTATTCATATGTTATTCACTGACCACTTCGACGGCGAGGCGCTTGTGGGACATGTGCTTCCCGTGGCAGCGGTGTCAGAGTTTGCTGCTTCCCCAGCGGATGTATCATCACTTCACCAAATCGACGCCGGATCACGTGAGCTTAGTGGTGGTCGCCGAAGACAAGCCGAAGCCAAGGCAAATTGACGGCATGGGCGATATTGTCCATGTACAGCATTCGCAGGTGGTGTCGCTGTGCAATGAAGACAAGCAGCCCTTTACCATGGAAGCGTTGTGCACCCTGAGCGACATCTTTGCTTACAACATGGGGGATGGCAAACCCCGATATGTCGTGGGATTGTTGCGTCAAGAAGAAAGGGTTACGTGATCACATTATGTCGGGTTTTCTTTTTTTTGGAGATTAGTGCTGAGCGAGCTCGTGCTCTACATGGCGCAGGAATTGCGGCTAGAATGAAAATGATTGTTTGTCGCGGTATGAAGCAGACAGCGGAATTAATGGGGAAAATGTGATTGGTCATGGTTGATGTCAATTTGTGCATCCACAAGTGTATTCACAATGATCGTGAAAATGATTGCGGCTAATGATGTTTGAGAAAGAAGGTAATCGATGATGGTGACACATGGCCGATATATGGTTTCTAATGATCACAATTTTTAATGACATATCCATGTATTTTCAGTTGTGGCCTTATATGGTGATAGAACAATATGTCAAAGTGGTCAAGGTCATGGTTTAGAGTGGCTCATACTAGCTTCTGAGCGCATTGATACATCATTGCTTCTTCGCGTTCACGGTAACTTGCTGTGCTATGTGTAGATTTTTCTTCGCATTTATTTTGTTACAGGTATTGTCTCTACATGTGGGCAGCGATGGATGATCTCGGGGTACCTTTTTTTGAGAAACCACCATATTTTGATGTTTGTATGGAAGTCAAACGTCCGAGTTAAGGAAAGGTGAAAACAGTCGGTAGCCCGTCATCATTTCAGAGAGAGGACCAAGATTGTTTATGTGTGACTGATAGCACGTGCGCGAAGTGCTATGATTTTCAATCTTTGCGAAAAAGTAGGCTTGTCTGGGCGGAGGTAAGTCGCGAAAAGGAAGGACCATATTTTTTTATGCTCGGATGGGTTAAACCATGGACATTTGACATTACCATGCCATTACACTGCCATCAGCATGGAGAAAACCTGAAACACCCAGCGCTGTTCATGGCTTATGTCAGTTATTTACGGTTGTGAAACATTTGCGGTATTTTACACTATTTTTTGCTTGTGACAATTACTACATTCGTTGATGCCAACTAGCCGTATTTATTTCACCTGGCTGGTGGTTTTACACATTTTTTTCCGCGGTAATTATTAATTATCCGCTAATGGTTGGTTGAGTAATGTTTGTCATAAGGGTGTTCAACCACCAGGGTTTCCCAACTTCGGATACCTGCGCTCAGAATTCTGTTGACGATGCCCGTCACAGAGATCGAAGCCTTCATGAAGGTTTGCTGCAGCAGTTCTATGGGGCTATGGTCAAAGAGTTGTTGGCTGGTTGTTGGATATGGTGGTGTCCCAAAAATTGGTGGGTTAAGTATTGACAATGGGTAATTTTGGATGATTTCACGGGTCCCTATTTGGAGAAACCAGCGTGTGGTGCTGTGGTTGTTCAAGGGCATGCCACAAGCAAGGCTAAATTTTCAATTTTTCTTGAGTGAATTGAAGGACTGGTAAAATTGTTGCTGTTCACAACCATATGCGCAGGGGGCCAATGTCAAATAAACCCTCAAATAAGTGGGGTAAACATGGTTTCAAGTATTTTAAATGTTGTCGTACGAATTTAAGAACAATATGTCGATATTGTTTTCGGTATGAACACCCAGAATTAATGTGTTTTGACTCACAGCAACAACTTGAAAGTCGATTATCGTTGGTGGGAGGTTCTTAGCTCTGGAAACAAACACTAATTATCATTGTTGAGCATGACCAACCACTGGACAAAAAACATGCTGCAAATGGTTAACCCTTATTTGCTGTGTTTAACCTACCATTTGCTTTCATCTTTGTACCGATCATCAAAAAAACAATCAACATCAATTCAAGATGATCAACATCAAACATCGTTAACGACACACTAAACTGTTTTAGCCATGATGAGAATTACCATGAACCTTTGGGTTTTAGTCCATCAATTCTACGTAACTACCACCATTACAGATCCTTACCGCGAGTTTGCATATAGCTACAGTCAACCAATATAAACAAACACACATCCTCATTAAAGACTATTTGCTTGCTTGAACCATGATCAACCATCACAAAGCCGATGCAAACCCACCGTTAGTTGAAAATCAACCACTCGTACAAACAACATTGCAATCGTATGCTGAACTATTTGTTATGTTGTTTTTTTTACCATGGTAATGATGGGCAACATGTTTCGTCATTGTATCATTTTGCGATTAAAAACCACTATGAACCATTATTCACGATCTTCTCTGGTGCACCATATCTATTAGAATAATTACCATTGTGAATAATTATGAACATTGTGAATAGTGGTGGATTTCCATGAATTCCATTTATTACCATATCAATTAGAATAATTACCCTTATGAATAATTACCCTGGTGAACATTGTGAATAGTGGTGGATTTCCATGATCAAACAATGTTCATAATTATCTTAATTGTTCATAATGTTATTAATTACCACTATTATCACCACTATTTCCATGGCTTTAATGATAACTTAATTGTTCATAATTATCACCTTGATTGTCAGTCTGACCATCTCCGAGAATCCCCTGAAAAAGTTGTGGGGTGGTTTGTTGGCCCAACCAAGAAGACCAAGATCAACCATAGCTAGTGGCGTTCGCGAACCATTGATTAGTGGTGACCATAGTTTTACCAAATACTACCATGTAGTGTTTAACCAATATTTGGTGGTTTGCGTACCTTTGCTGACAACCTATTATTTGTTTAAGAAGCCACCACTATTGTCAATTCATCCTTGTCGACGTTGATCATCAACCAAATTCAATCATTATTAACCGCCATGAACAGAGTTTTTGACGATTCTTAACCACTATTAATCCTTTTCAACCATTACTTTTAATATTACTAGCATTACTAACAATTCTGCTATCAACCACTTGAACCTAACTTTACTAACAATTCTACCCGGTAATCATTTCTAACAATTCTGCTTCAACTGCGGCATTTTCGCTACAGGAGTTGCCCAGCGAAACCTTTGAAGTGCCACACATCAGTGAGATGCGTGCGCAGCTCTGGGCATCAGAGCTGGCAGCCGGGGCTTTTTCGGGAGCGGAAATGGGGGCACCAAGCCATTTTTTGTCAGTTACTTCACTAATTAACCATCAACCATTGAATGATTGGTTGGATCAGTGGCTTACATTATAACCATACTTCGAGGATCATCCCAATAAGAAAGCGGTTGCTAACCATGGGTTATTGAGTACCCCAACTGGGGTTAGAGCACGTAAGTTAGTGCCTGAACTAAACATGGTTACATTCACCACTTAGGTAGCTTACAACTGGGACGTAACCGTGGTTATGAACCCGGCAATGTAGCTAAACTCTGCAACCCCCAAACGAATCATGGTTACATACCACTTAGGTAACTTAAAAGTGGGACATAGCCATGGTTATGAATCCTATACGAAGTAGCAGAACTAACCCCAGTTACTAACCATGGCTACGTTCACTACGACTACCACCCCTGGTTGCACCAGCTGTAACCCACCGATCTGCCAGGTACCCATGCCTTCCGAGTGCCGCTGTCCGGCTCAGTTTGAAGCTCAGCTCGATGACACGTTGCCCTCGTTGTGTGGACGCAACTGGTGGACTTTGGACATCCTTGCGATTGTGGTGGTCGCCGCGGTTGCTGTGGTGGTGGTGGTGGTGGTGGTGGTGGTGGTGGTGGTGGTGGTTGTTGTTGAACCAACATCAATGGTTATGATCATCATGCAGACAACGTCAGTGGGTAATAATGCTTAATCATGATGATTCATTGATGCATTATTAATTTAGGTAAGAACCACTTGGCAGTGGGTCAACTGTATCAGCAATAAACCACTTGAACAGAAAATAGTAGGAGAACATCCTCACCAAGGTGCACTGCCAGCGGTACGGGGTAGTGACCCACAACCATGGATCCACAACATGAGTGGTCATGATCATGCTAGATGCTTGCTACTGTTGATGGTTGATGAGTTGTCTCTGTTGTTGGCCACTAGCTTCTGGTACTAGCCAGTGTTTGACAGTTTAACAGGACACGATAGCATTTATCATCATTGATGGCCTGGTTTGGCTAATAATTTCACGTAGGTCTGACTATGACTGGATGCTTACTACTGTCATGGTTAGCATCATTATCACATGGACTGTGACCACGGCAGCAATGGTTGTGATAGTGTTTGATCAAAGCACATAATGGTCAATAAAGAAGGCTACAATGATACAAATTGATTGTTAATAATACTGGTAAACGAATAGCCATCAACTGATACGTTAATGATCGGTAGTTATTAGATAATACCAGTAGTTAATAATAGTAGGTTGATGGTTAATACTATCATTACTAACAATGATAGCCCGATATCAATAATCACTACTAGTAGGCTAATAATGGTCAATGACCTGCTGATAACCATCAACTGATGGATTAACCATCAGTAGTTATTAGCTAATACTAGTAGTATGCTAATAATATTAGTAGGCTAATACTAGTAGCCATATAGTTGGTATATCCCTAGTATTGTTGCTTATTATACCCTATTATTAACCATTAACCAGCTAGTAGTTGATAATATTAGTATTAGCTAATAACTACTGATGGTTAATAATTAGTTATTAGCTAATACTAGTAGTAACTATTACTAGTAGTTGATAATATGGCTGTGGGTCAAAACCCTGTACCCCTGGTTCCTTATCATTAACCATTATTTTCCCTATAATTGGTTGGTTGTTATCCACCATGAAATTGGTTCATTAATATTGACCCAGCTCGCCATATCAATCACTATATACTAGTTGTTTCACCGGTATTGATGGTGACTATCCCCTATTAATCCCTATTATAAGCATTATAATCACTCTATTAAATATCATTATTATTGCTCATAAATACTAATAACTAGTAGTAGTATCCTATTATTGTTGGTTATTATCCCCCATGAAATTGGTTGGTTAACTGCTTGACCCAGCTCGCCATTAGTAGGCTAATAATGGTGAAGAACCTCCCGTTGATAGGGCCCAAGCCGCCCTGCCCGCCCTGTGCTGAGGTTCTGGATCGCTTGAACCCAGCCGTGGAGACTCACCACATCGTGGCACGCGTGGCAGGGGGCCCCAGGGAGGGAACCTCAGCTCCTTGGGCTGCGGTTGGTTGGCTTGGCTGATCACCATACTAGCAATGTTGATCATCAAACATAGTAGTCACTATACTAGCCATATTAGTTACTATGATTGGGTTACTATCAATATTGTAACTATTGGTTGGTGATATTAGTTCCTATGTTTGATGTTACTACTAATTACCCTAACATGGCTGGCTGGAAAATCCACCGTTTTGTTAGGAAAACCCTGGGAAATCATCCGTTTATGGTGGATTTCCCATTGCCATGTTAGTTTACCAGAAGGTAGTGCTTAATTAGTGCTCAATTAGTACAATGGTTAATGATGATGGCTATTACTGTATTAGTGCTTGGCGTAGTGATAGTACATGCCAACCAAGTAGGTTGGCTTAGTGGTTGGTACATGTTAGTATATGCTATTTATTGAACTGAATGATGGTTGCCCAAGGTTACATAATTGTGAAAATAATCGTTTGTAATAGGGGATAAGAACCAACCATAATAATTTGTGGTTGGGCATTGCGGGATCTAATCCATCATTATTCAACAGGGACAAGTGTTTGGAAGTATTCAGCTAGAATTCATTCATGAGAAGCTGCAGGACCTAGAAGCCCTGGTTCCTTACCCATCAATGAGCACCGAAGGTGTATCTATATAGATATTTACATACAAGACATGTATACACACATATATATATATATATCAATTTGGTTGCATATCCAATCATCAGGATTTGTTTCGTTCAATTCTTAAGGGTTAATCTACAGCTGAGTGGCAAACCGTCAGGATGGTGCCTATCGGAGAGCTATTCACAAGCGACCGCAGCCGACCATAGTGGGCGATTCACTGTGACAGATCAACTGCCAAGTCGTTGAACTGGGTGTGTGAACTGCGGCGTAACAACTAGTGATTTTACTTTAGAATACGACTACAAATGATCATTGTATACTGCTATCAGGAAAATATTTGAGGGTACAAACTAGTTGATAAGCCCTGATTTGGGTGATTTCTTGTGGATTAATCAACTAGTTGGTACCATAACTCATCCTTAACTCATCCTTTATGTTTGTATCTATCTATCTATCTATCTATCTATCTATCTATCTATCTATCTATCTTACTTGAGGTAATAAGCCAACCATCATGCGGGGTTTGGAAATTTTGAGAAGCACGCAATTGCTAGATATCCTATGATGTAGCAGGGAGTTGATGAGCAGACACCTTCGATTTGATTTTCGATTGTCCACCCTGGAGGATCCCTGTCACCCCAGCTGCCAGAACTATGACGATTGCCATAGGGATTTTTCAGAGAGTTTTTGTTGGTTGTTGGTTATTGGTTATGTTCAATCGTCATAGTTCTGGCTTGTTGGTGGTTACTGTTGCTTATTGGTGGTTGTTGGCTATGGGTGCTGGCTTGTTGGTGCAGACTGTTGGTTGTGATTATACTCGTTTGTTTACAGCTACAAATCAATAATGGCCAAGGCTGTCATTGTGGCTAGTGCCTCATTCCCGTGCTTGACATTCGGCTGACGCACTGATTGCTGCTTCCGGCGGACTTGATGGCTTGCTCCGGATTCCTCAGTTGCAATCAAAGACAGGAGTAGATAGATTGTCCATAATAGATAGCCACAGCTGATTCTGCCAAAGGTTGGATTCTGCCATAACTACTCATAATTACTTATAGTACGAATTCATCCTAGATGCCTAACGGAACGAGCTGGAATAAATGGTTTCCATTTACCAAAGGTATTGGACGGTACAGTGAAACATTCTCCTGTCCAAACCAAAAATCCGTAAGTATGCTTTAAAAAACACAGTACATTAAGCTGGGATACCAAAAGAAACACAAAGATACCCAAGCATACTTGGACGTGCATCCCTGCATCCCCACTCAGTAACTGGTCATTAACCATAATTGTAGGGCTCAGTTCACCTTGTGGGGTTACTTACTCTGGTTACATCAAAGTTTTAAACCCAACCGCATAGGAACCCCTATTGAAACATCAAATGCCTGATTTTTCTCTCCCAGTTGTCACGGCGCAACTTCCATTGAGGCCTGTGTGGGTGACTCCTTAACAGCCTGCGGTTATCCCAAGTACTTGCAGGCGCGGAAAAGCAGTCTTTGAAAGGAGTGAAGTTGGAATGTTTGACGCAACAACTAACTGCGACACCAACTAACCCACCAAAGACCCAACCAACCGACAAAGAATCATCATCCGTTGGAATGTTTGAAACGGTTGACCAACTAGATTCGCTTCATGTCCAAACAGCCGAGTTTATCTATTTAGTTGGTTTGATGTCATTGCCTACTGAGCAATGGCCGCAATGGCTCAAGAACGACTAATTAGATCTTTGACCACCTACTGGACATCTTAAACGGAATGCTCTTTAGATGTTTCCGAGCCACTGTTTGCTTTGGTGGATACCTTAAACGGAATGCTCTTTAGATGTTTCCGAGCCACTGTTTGCTATGGTCGATACAAACAAAAATGGACCAATAAACAGCAGCCTGCCGCAGCTGTGATTAGTGGCGATTCAGTTGAAAAGAAGTTTTCAAAAGTCAGTCTTTGAAAAGAACCCCCAATCACTACCAAGTTTCACCTGTGAAACGAACTCCCAATCCCAATCACTAACAAGCTTCACTTAAATTACACTGGGTCAAAACCCTGTACCCCTGGTTCCCCCATCATTGACCCGCTAGTTTTCCCTATTATTGTTGGTTATTTTCCACCATTGTTGGTTAATATTGACCCATAGCCATATCAATCACTATATACTAGTTGTTCAACAATACCAGTATTGTTGGTGACTATCCCCTGTTAATCCCTATTATAACTAGTATGATCACTCTATCTAGCCAAATCTTGGGGGTTATTTCTTCGCTGGTTGTGGTGCAGTCAACGCTATCATGAGGGGATCCATGGCGCCAGGCACTCTTCGACCGAGCTGACATGAATGTCCAGGTGTGGTGGCTGAGCGTTTCGATTAGATTTTGTCAAGCCTTGAAAGTGGGTGATAGCACGGTGAACTAATTGGTGGTTTGATGGTTAATGATGGTTAGCAATAGGGTACAACAACCAAGGACAATGGTTCAACAACTACTAGTTAGTGGTTGGCTAATGGTTTGGTACGGGGAAACCATGATTTTCTATGCTTAACTAATGGTTGACCAATATTTTGATAATAGGGGATACTATATAACCAACAACAATGTTAAAGCAGCTACAATTGTTGGTGCTTTGACATTTGACATTTTCCCCAGCATTAACACGCGGTTGGTTGGTTGGTTGGTTGGTTGGTTGGTTGTGTTAGAAGACAAACATGTTCTCTACACCAACATGTACATTACATATGGCAACATTGCCTTCGGCTCAACACGAGGCCTTGAGCCGTGCCCAACAGTGCATTGCAACGTGCGCTCAGACAAAAGGTGCTCAACAAGTCGAGACCCCAACACCTGGATCCAACCAGGATTTCACATGGTAGCGGAGCTCTGCCAACAGGGCATCTCCAGTAAGAACTGAACACCACTGCGCAACAACAGCATTCTACTGGCAACAGGCTCTGACTCCGGTCACCCTACAACAGATCCTGCAGCAACAGGATCAACAACTACCTACAGCAACATCTACCAGCAACAATGGCAGAAGCAGATGACCTGGACAACATAGGTCAGCTCGCAGCAACACACCGACTCAAACTTCGACCACCAACATATGATGGAAGCTACAACACCTTTGAAGAATGGCAATACAAATTCACAGCATACATGGGAGTTCAAGATCCCTTCTACAACAGAATCTAGAACGAGCAGCAACAGCACAACAACCACTTACACGACAAGACTTGGAAGGAGCAGCACCAACACAAGAAGAAGCAGAGAGATGGCTCCAATTAGACAACAACCTTCGATACATCCTCATCTCAACGACAACAGGAGCAGCAGCAACACTTTGCAGACAACATCAAGGAGTTGAAACAGGCTTGGAGATCTACAGGCAGCTTTGCCAACGGTTCTCAACACCAGTGGGAACAAGAAGCATCAGCTACCTCACCAAGCTGTTGAAGCCAACATTCAACCCCAACAACTTCGAGGAGTCCTTCGCCAACTGGGAGTTCGAGCTCAACAGGTACGAGAGGGACAATGCAACACAACTACCAGACAACGTCAAGATCGCCGTGCTCATGAATGAGACAACAGGACCACTACAGCAACATCTCTACCTCAACGCAGGCAACAATGCCACGTACGCAGAAGTCCGTGCAACAATCATGGACTACCACAAGTCAGCAACAGCATTCCAACGACTACAGCAACAACAGCAAACGACACAGACCAACTCGGCAGCCAACGCAGCATACCTTGGAGGAGCAGCAACAGGTATGGACATAGGAGCAATCACCAAAGGAAAGTACAGCAAAGGAAAAGGCAACAAAGGAAAAGGCAAGTACAACAACAA
>VSDK01024538.1:295085-310282 GCA_009767595.1 Symbiodinium kawagutii
GGTCATCAGACCAACAACGACAACAACACCAGACATCAACGTCTACGTCGACAGCGATTGGGCAGGATGTCAAACAACGAGGAAGTCAACAACCGGCTTCGTGACAACAATCTTCGACACAGTGATCAACTACGGCAGCAGAACACAGGCAAAAAATGCACTGTCAAGTGCAGAGGCAGAACTCTACGCAATCAACACAGGAGCAACAGAAGCATTACACGCACGCAATCTCCTTTTGGAATTGCTCAACAGCAAGAAGATCAACATCAAGATCCACACAGACTCTTCAGCAGGGAAGAGTATGGCAACAAGGATTGGATCATCAAAGAAAGCAAAACACATCGACATCAAACACCTATTCATTCAACAACTGGTCGCATACGACATCGTTCGGATCCTCAAGATTCTAGGTCAACAACGTGGTCAACACTGGGGTGAGCTACAACGGTTTGGATTCAACATCTTTTTCGTTTGGATATAATCCACTTAGTGGACGGTATCCAACAATAGTGTTTCAAGTTGACCCGGAAGGAGTCAACATCGAAGTCAACAGGTACAGTGATCAACATGATCAACAGTGAAGTGTTCGAATTCAACATGACACAACATGTTTGCATGAGTCAGCCGCCTCCGCAGCCTTTCTCTCAACAGGGAACTCAACAAGGACAGCGGATCAACAGGAATCCCAACAAGATGTCCACCGAGATAGTCAACACTGAGATCCCCGAGGAGATCACTCTGCCAACAACGAGGCAGAACCAACAGGAGGCAGAACACTAGTGCCTTCCAAGGACAACACCGGCGTTCCCAACAGCGAAGGTCGGCATCACCTTCACCAACATGGTGGCAGATGGACCCACCGTCCAACAGAAGGTGATCCAACACGTGGAGGATCAACCGATGGGTGCAACACCAGTGCTCCTCTTCATTGCCCTGACAGTGGAGGAGTATGCAACAACCATGAAGCTCTATGGCAACATGGATGGAGCAACGACTCCCATGGGCATCTCAGGTTCAACACGAATGCCCAACTACGACAAGGTGATCGTCAACACCTCTGCAGACCATGCGCTTGAGACGATCCTGAAGCACTTGGGAGAGGGACACATCCTCACCCAACACCAGTCTCAACTGAGACTCGTGGCAGTGACCACAACACTGCGCCGAGTGGTAACACTCCTCAACTACAAGGAGATGAGCCTTTTCTTCAGGCACTTCCACACGGAACAACTCCAACTGGATGAGGGGTGCAACTTCCTATTCAACAGAGCTGAACGGGACTCCGTCCAGGTGTACATGGTCAACACCGAGACCAACTGGGGCAACGTTATTGCCCAACTGAACTGGTCGGACAACTATGTGTGGGCCTTCAACATGTGCAGGAACCTACAAGAGATCCTCAACAGCGATGAGCAGCAACAGATGAGCTACGAGTACTTCATCCGCTCTGTGTTCCAGTACACAGGCAACAGCATCTTGGAGTACCTCCCAACAGAGACGAAGAACAAGTTGCTGGCTTACATCAAGCAACACAGGATTGATGTGCCAGGGTCTCCAACAAAGGATGAGGACAGGCTTTTGGGCCACCCTCGCTTCAACATGTACTACAACATCATCAACGATGCTCAACACCTGAAGCAGTACAGGGAGGAGATCAACAAGTACCGATCCTCTCTCACAACAGGTGGTGACATCATCATGGAGACCGAGGACTGATCCCAACAGATGATGCAACATCATCGAAGTCAACACGAGATGTGAAGACGTGGTTAATTAGAAATCCTCAACAGGTGCGGTAGCCAACACCTTAAACAAGCCCAACTGGCAGTTGAGGTATGCAACAGATGGAAGTTCAACAAGATGTACAGTTCCTTTTATCAACATGTTATTGTTCCAACATCTTTTCAACATGTTAGTCAATTGTTTGTGGAGGTCGAAGCTCCAACAAGCTTCAACATCCAAGAGGGGGTGTTAGAAGACAAACATGTTCTCTACACCAACATGTACATTACATATGGCAACATTGCCTTCGGCTCAACACGAGGCCTTGAGCCGTGCCCAACAGTGCATTGCAACGTGCGCTCAGACAAAAGGTGCTCAACAAGTCGAGACCCCAACACCTGGATCCAACCAGGATTTCACAGGTTGGTGACTAATGTTTTTCATAGGGGTGGTTCAACCACCCACCAGTGAATCACTGTTCCAAAACATGGTCAGTAATGGCTACTCAACCGTTCACAATACACAACCATGGTTAATTATGGTAAATCATTGTTTACATGCTTCAGAGTGGTTCATCGTAGGAACCCTGCTACTCAATCATGGGTTCCCATCATCGATCAATTATCCCATTATCCATTAATCATCAGTGATTCTGCTTAGCAGTGCTTACGAATCGTCATTAACCAGCAATCAACCAGTTTTTATTTTGCCATCATCGATTAGTAGTCATTGCTATTCTCAACCATTGATACTGACCTTATACCTTGTATTCAACCCATGGTTAACCATTTTTACTTACCATATCCAACCACTGATCTTTTTGAGCATTGTCAACGATTAACGTATCACTCTACATCATTTCATCCTTGCCAGTAGTTAATCATCAGCCATTTTCTAGCAAGATTCATTTTGAGTTGATGGTAGAATTGTCGAGATCATTGCTAGTAATTGGTTTTTGTCAACATAACAATCATTAGAACAACCAATAAGCTCACCGATGACCATGATTCTACTATTTTACTAATAATGATCTTATGATCGATAAACCATTTTGATTACATAACCATTTACTTACCAATAGCAATCACCTTAACTGGTTGATTGTTGATCATTAGTGTTTACGATAATCCCTGTTCACCATAACCAAAACCATGATTAATCATTGTTTCTCAACATTCATGGTTCATGGTTGATGATGTCAATCATTAGATCATTAACACGAACTACTATCATACGATTGACCACTATTAGCCATTAGTATGTTTCAGCATCTTACCATTGATAAGTATCAACCATTCTTAACAATGGCTACTACTATGAACCATTGCTACTAACCATTATCAACCAACCACTGTTCACCATGTTAGGTCCAGCATCATCAACCATTAGATTGATTGTCATTTTCCCGAGCAACTCTTAACAAATGGTTCGTTGTCATGAATTTATCATAACCACCAACCACTAGTAACCACTATTAACCCACTAGTATTGTTGGTTATTATTCTCTAGTATAAACCTTTTTTAACACCATTATATTGTTAAGTTAATCATGTAGGTAACATTATCGATGATTTTATAAAACAGCACAGGCTGTTAAGTTAACTACCTACAATATTATTAAGTGAAAATGTTAACCACTATTAATCCGCTAGTATTGTTGGTTATTATTATTCTCTAATATTAAGCATTATTAACACCACTATATTGTTAAGTTAATCATGTACTTAACATTATCGATGATCTTTATAAAACAGCGCAGGATGTTAAGTTAATTACCCACAATATTGTTAAAATGTGAACCACTATGAATCCACTAGTATTGTTGGTTATTATTCTCTAGCATTAACCATTATCAATAATATTTATTGTTAAGTCAATCAAAAGATCATGATCCTAAGATTCCCATTTCGAAGCTGTTTCGAATCACGGCAGGTGCGGGGCTTCGGCGTGTGTGGTGCAACAGCTCAGAAGTTTGCAGACCAGCCGTACTGGGAGGAGCCAGCGGCCCGTGGTACACGAGGGCGGCGGTGGGTGGTAGGTTTGGGGTACGGGTTGATGTAGGGTTCAGTGGGGTAGATGATGGTTAGAAGACGGTTGGATGATGGTTTGAATGTGGTTAGAGGGTTGCTAGTGGTGAATGATTACGCAGTTGGAAATCAAAAGGTGCGTTAAATGGTTCAAAAACCATTCATGACATGGTTGAACGCTAGTTGGATGATGGTTGGATGATGGAATATACGATGTTTCATGATGATGGGTGACCATCAGTGATGATTGATGATTACTGATAAGTTGTTTGATGATTCATGAAATTAGGAGTTGTTGCTTCACTGGAAGGATAATGTCGTTCTTATTTCTTTGTTTCTGGAGCCGTAACCGCGCAGTTAAACCAAATGGCTCGTGGGCACGGCATATCCTCAAAGGACAGTGTCATGCGTACTCTCCAAGAACTGTGACATGATTTGGCTTCGTGGAAGATCGTTCACGATTGGGGAACTTGCTATGTTCTTTCGCGCATTGCTTTGGCATGTGTTTTTAGCTAGAATTGAAAGCTCAAATTTGGTTGGATTAGTATTGTTGTTACACTCCAGGAAAATGAAATAGACCCTCCCGGGTAGGGGTTGAATGATAGTGTCCTACTGGGATACCCTGCTGGTAGGGTCCTGGAAATTAGTTTGCAGGAGACTACTGGATGCGTTTGTGACTCGCTATTCAGCATTTTTATGCTAAAGGCTGTGACTTCACAAAAACTCGGTGAGGCCCAGGCAGGTGTTGATGTCCTACCCCCAGGTTTCAGGCTTCAGGTGTAGTCAGGGCAGTAGCCAGTGCAGTACGACAGTAAACCATAGCCAGTTCGCCAGTGAATGGAGCTAGCCAGTACCAATAGTTTCATGTGGGAAACGTGAAGTATCATAGCAAATCATGACACAATTGGCATTACGAGTTATTCCAACACAAAACACTTGTATTACAAGTCATAACAGGAATTACTATATCAAATAACACAACTTCGAACAGAACAAAATGTTTTAAGTTCTAGGTTATAGCTTTATTTTTGTGTATATACATATATTTACATATATATATATACATATAATCATATATTGATATGAACTATATCGCGCCAGGATTCATGATTCATGGTCTATGATCATTTCAAATCAGATCATTGTTGTTTGTGTTTCCATACAATCACCGTCACCATCACCGTCATAATTTCCATACCATGCAACACAACTACTGCCATCAATGCACACACACACGTCACATTGTGGTGGTGTCACGATGCCGTGGTCGCTCACCGCCGTTTTCGAGTGCCTTCGACTGATCAACACATCCTTCAATTTTACTTGGAGTGAAGTAGTCAGCAGTGAAGTAGCGAAGTAGTGAAGACTGAAACCACAAAGAGATCATGGTTTTGAAATGATTCTGGGATATTCTGCGTGTTCTTTGGGTTTAGACTTCCTTGAATGAAAGAGATCACGCTAAAGTCCAGCAGTCACAGCGATCCAGGAGCAGAAACTGGAAGATGTCCGAGTGTGCTGGTGCCCAGTTGTGTAGGCATGAGGTAAGCCATGGTTAATGAGGTAGGCAACCAGTCATTAATGGTGGTTATAAAGTAGCGATGATCAGTTGATTATTACCATCATCCTCAATATAGTTCCTTTCGAAAACCTTGAACGATGGTCGATACATGGTTAGTTAATCATGCTGAATCATTGGGGCAGAATCAATAACTAGTGATGACAATTGTGTGATCAATCATTATTAATGGTTGATGGTATGGCACAATTCGAAGCCATCAATATCATTCTCTATGCTCTCAGTTACCATTATAGCAGGTAACCAGCTGATTTTTGTCCACTGTTGTTTGGGGTTGGTTACCTACTCTAATGGTAACTGGAAGCAAAGGGATTTAAAACACATAACCATGCATTACATGTGCCATAATCTGAGTTGGGATGAACTTTCCTACACTGTGCTGAACGGACTCATACGGCTTCACAGGGATCAGTACCAGAAATCCCGCAGAGTTTTCCGCCTGGTTGGGGGCGCTGGGGGTTCACATCCAACTCGCTTGCAGTCCCGCGAGTTGAGTTCCCATGGTGGAGTTCCCACTGGACCTGCTCAGCAAATCTGGTTGTTGCCACAACCAGGATTTGCCCCCCCTTGAGTACCATGTACTAAATGGTAGTTTCTCAAAATAGGGGACCCCGAAAAAATGGCTGTTTGGTTGTTTAAAACATTTTTCTCAATGTTAACCAAGGGTTGCTTGGTTGACACATATTTTCATGGGAATTGAAACTACGAACCAGTAAACCATAAATGAATGTAATCTAATTAACAATGATCAACAATTCTCCATTATGTCAGCATTGTTTCTATAATTATTCTCAATGGTCAATTGTTTGTGTCAGCAATGCTTATCATGAACTAGTTCATAACAACAGTTAATTAACCATTGCATCAGCAATGCTTATTCTTCATGATCAGTTCAAGCGTTATTTCAACCATGTTTGTGCTTTTATCAACCCTAAACAAACTGTTTAGTGTTCATCACCAACCACTGTGAAGTAGTTGATGGACCTTGCTTTCTATAGCGATATATCCACCAAGAAGAAACCATGGTGAATCATACAACAACTATAGGATACATCGTTCTGAATGAACTAATATGATATGGCTAATGTTGCTATTTGATATGAAAATATAGGGGCAGTACGAAAATACTTGCTACAATGGTCATTAATATAGTTAATCAAGGGCAATATGAGATATAATATGATCAAATAAGAAAATATATATAGACAAATAAAAAAGTAAATAAACAAGTGAATAGATAGTTGTAAATATATATATATATACATACATACAAATACATACATGCACAATTGATATACATACATATTTATAAGCCTTTGATTGGCCATCGACTGTCGTACAAGGTGGCGACCCCATTTCATCGTCACGCTCTTCGGGACCAATGATGCGAAGAGTCACAACTGGGATGCTGAGGCATTCCAGAAGGACTGGTGACGAGCAGCATCACTGTGGTCCTGCCAAGTGTTGGCTCGTGGTTGATAAGCAAGGATAGCCGAAGACATGATGTAGTTGGATGTGTGTATCTTGAATGGGAGCCGACGGATACTGTGTGATTTATGGGCGTCTGGATAAATGCGCACACATACATATGAGACACGGTCCACATATGCATAAAACAATTCAGCAAGGAGGGGTGCAAAATGTTTAGGTTGAGAATTGAGAAATAAAGCAATGTAAACGCTGGGGTCTTCAATATTGGGATATACTATAGATATTGGGAGTAGGAAGTAGGAAGCATGTCATTCGGGATCTGACTCATGTGGAACTGGCGAAATGCCTGGTTGTGGTGCAGCCTGGGAGCTTCCAAGGCACCTCTACTAGTAGCTCTTAAACTGAAAATCATTGACTTCTAACAAGTGAAAGATAATGAAAGGCAAATCGGACCATCATGAAGTTTTGCAACCTCGACATGGTGGTTTCCCAAAAGATGGGTATACGAATTCATCCTTTCCTGACAATTTCTAGTAATAATCCAACCATTTGTGGATTCCCTATTTCGAGAAACCATCATTTGTTGATTTAGTAGGTCAGTGTTCGTAATCATGCTTCACTGACCAACTCATTTGATGAGGGTAGCCACAGGTCCACATCGCTCCCAGGTCGGTCTCAAGGGTGCTCTCACTGGTGTCCAAGTTCAGCTAGTGAAGTCAGCCGCCACATGGCTTGGAACCTGTGGTCTAAACTGTCCATAGAAGTGAATTTGTAGTGAATAGATGTAGGTGTTTCTCAAACTAGAGGACCCAAAATCATCCTTCATATCAACCATTTGTAGGAATAAACCATCCATCTTTGAGGGGTCCCCTATTTTGACACTCCGCCATGTGAATAGTCCATGTTGGCAACATGTGGCTTGGCCGACTGTTTTTTCCCAGGTTTGAGGACGTCCGATCAAGTTGAAACTAATTTTGGAGTCAATCACATCATTAATGTGGGTTTTTCTCAGAATAGGGGACCCCCAAAATGGTTGGCTTAGTACTACTAAATGACTATAAATAGATGATTTGGGGGCTCCCTATTTTGATAAACCACCATGTACGCCAGTGTATAGTCGCCTTATAGTTGAATCGACGCCTCTCACTGTGAGCTGTGATTCTATTTGTCAACCGGCGTATTAGCCATAAAATACTGGTAAACATCATATGCCATCATTAGTGCTTGCAAACCATGATCAAGTACCTATCAGCAACTTGACCAACCAGCTTCTTAGCCATCTTACTAGGCAACTTATAGCCATTTTGTTTTAGGCAAGAAACCCTATGGTTTAGCCTTCTTAGCCAAGTTATAGCAGCCGATTCCCCGGGCTGCTGATCACCGGCACCGGTTCCACTTACGCTTCGCTCACACCGCAGCCCCTTTCCCCAAAGCCGCGGCCGTGCTGATCGACGATGGGTGCCTCGCCTTTATTTGGCCGAGCTTCGTGTGGTGGTTGGGCAAGGCAATATGAGCATCATTGAAATCCTTGGTTCACAGCTTAGGAATCTAGACCACTGTTCTGGGTCACCATCCCTTCAGTGCTTGGAAAGCCAACCCAGTCGAAAGTTTTGGCTTCACAGCTAGATCCCCCATTTGTCTTGATAAGTAAACGGATAGAGTCTGGAGGTATTTCTGGCCAATCCCATGGGTGAATTTCCCCAGCAACCACGGATCCTCCCTCAATTTTTGCAGATAGAATCCGGTAGAACACATATTTTGTTGGAATACGACGATCGAAGTAGATCAAGTAATTTAGCAACTTGCCCTTATACCAAATTACCTATGACTTGTATCAAGTACGGTAAGTTATACCGAACCTACCAGATTCACCTGTATACTGAACGGATAACAGCATGGCTATGGGTCATAACCAAACATCCAAAAACAACGGTTCCCAGCCATCGTACCTAGCTTGGTCATTGAAGGGATGTTCACCAGAAGTACAGGGTATTGACCCATTGCAATGCAAAGAATCTGAAAGTCTTCTATGACAATGTTTACGAACCATGACAGATCAAATTGTCAATAGAAATCACATATTCTTAAACCATTGTTCCCTTATTCACCCATCATTAAGCCACCATTAACTATGATCCATCCTCGAGCTGCCAGGGGATTCCGCCCCCCGCCGACGCGGTGACGGCACACCGCGCGCATCGCCCAAACCGAAGCCCGCAGCTGCAGTTCCAGCGCTGCCAAAGGACAGAAGTTGACGCTGTGATGAGTTTTACTAGCTAAAAAACGGTTGATAATGGTTTATAATGGTGGTTTTTGCTTAGTGAATATGGTTGATAGTGGTTCATCATGAACACTACCATCCTATTAGTTGTTATTAATGCTTAACAATGGTTGCTAATAGAGATTATAGATGGTTGATACTGGATATCGTTGGTGAGAATTAGTCAATAGTGGTCATGAATCATGCTTAGTGAATAACGGTTATGATCAGTGAGAATTCAATGGTTATCAATGCTTGATAGTGGTTGATTGTTAGTCAATTGATAGTGGTGGTTAATATTGGTTTTATTGGATATGAGCTGCGAAGGGAAAGGGTCGAAAAACCACGAGTTGTAGATGGTGAATCACTAGGAATGGCTGATGATGGTTGATGCATGGCTGAATAAGTTTGATTAGTTGGTTGATAATGGCCGATAATGGTTACATTGGTCATGATGGTTGACCATACATTAGCTTGATTGATGGTTTATAATAGTTTTTTTTTTTTTTTTTTTTCGCGTTAGAATGTTTGATACTGGTCAATTCTTGGGTAATCAAACATGTGTTTATGATGATTGTTGAAAATTGTCAATAATGGTTAACAATGGTCATTATTGCTGACGATTCAATGGTTTTCATATGACAGTTTTAGTGGTCAATCAACTATGGTTGATTAATTATGTTTTATAAGTACTGTAGTGGTTGATGATGGTTATTCATGGTTACAATTGTTGATCCTAATTGACAATGTTAGCTAGCAATTGTTATTGCTTACAATGTTTGATGATATTTTATTCATAATGTTTGTTGCACGGATAAACATATCATACATGAACTTAATTGTTGGTTGATCATGGTTACCTTGGATCACAGTGAATCGATTCGTATGTGATGGTTAATCATGGTTATAGAGGAATGAATGGCTGAGTAATGGTTAATTAATAGGAGGATCAATGGCTGGTCAAGCCTGCCATCATTTAATGAGGATCCATTGTGGTTTGCTCAGCGTTGGCAATTTATTGGTGATGATTCTTGATGATAAAGCACAATTCGTAGCAAACGGTGATGGTAGCAGCAAGTAAGGGTCAAAGATGATTGTACTGGTTTGCAATTATTTATGATTGTTAGCGGTGCTGGTTGATACTGCAACTTGATGGTCAACATTGATTGATAACATAACAAGTACCTTGACCTCACAGAAGATATAGGCCTGTGGATGTCCAAGATGACAGATGCTGTCACACTAGAAGACCCACCACGTCCTGTCCAGGAGCGGCCTTGTTGTGTCTACAACATGAGTTGGACAGACACCAACGATTTGTGGTGTGCATTGAGGTTGCATCACTATCATGTTGTTCTGTGTTTGCTTCTTTGCTGATATGTGGTTGGTGGTTTATCAAAATAGGGGTACCCCCCAACCATCAATTATTAAAACGTATAGAAATAAATGAACGAACCATTTTAGTTGGTATATCCCCTATTATTGCTTATTATTTCCTGTTTTACAACCATCGGACCATTCTTAGCTACTTCTGAGGTTCCCCATTTTGAGAAACCACCACGTGGTTCAGAACTACATTCTTTTATTCTACAGGGCCTTTTGAACGCAACTCTGCCACGTGTGTAACGTGCCATGCCATAAGGCATATCATGCGTTCAATTTTTGTACTTTTTCAAACCCAATTATCACTATGGTCACTAAATGGGGGCTAAGTTCACGGAGTAATGATTAACAATAGGGAGCAATCATCAACAATAGGGATATACCAAATTACCATAAGTCTTGTAGGGGATAATGTAACCAACTAAAATGGTTTTTACAAGGGTTAATCTTGGTACACCAGGGGTACAGGGTTTTGACCCATAGCCAAATCTCACATTCTACAACTGCTTGGCAATCAGAGTTGGCACAGGAGAAAGATGATGTGGAGGAACTTCGTTTCTTGGTGATTTTGTGCCTGAGGTGGGTGCTTACAGTGTGTAATCAATGCGAATTCATCAGGTGATAAGGGTGAATCATAGCGAATCAATGGGTAGTCAAGGCAAATTCATCGTAAGTTGCCGAGAATGGTGCATTGTAGGCGAATTTAGAAGATTAATTTTGCTTGACCAAGTTTTTGTCGATGTGCTTACATAATAATTGTTGACTGCCTAATGCCTGTGTTTAGTCTGGTCCTCCCAATATTGGTCAGCCGACGAGTTTTGAAAGGGTCGTATGCCAGGAGGCATCTTGCATGGCTTCAATATAAGCTAGCTAATTCCAGGACCCAAAACAATTAGCACTCCTTGGAACTGGAACCCAGGAAATCCAACACAATTCAATAGTCACTAGATGTCATTAGTTCTTTGCAGTTACCAATGGCCACAGTTTACTACAGCCCCTGGAAATTTAACTGTCATTAGTTAATGACTCAGGCTAATAGTTGCCACACACAGGGCCGCGAGGCAATTGACGGGCAGCAGCGCTCCTCCTCAGATGAGCGAGTTCGATTGTGACAAGGCTTTGGTCTTGATTTTGAATGAGTGTGTATGCAGACCGCGCAGAAAATGCTGGCATTTTCATGAATATGAGCCCGCGCCGATCATACAAGAAGCTGGGACGGCTCCCATGTACAACTTCGTGGAGCTGCAGACTCTGGTGCTGCGCGAGGACATGATGCAACTGAAGGAGATCAGGTGCCACTTCACACGCTTGGCCAAGGCTCACGCTCGGGGTTCCACGAACAGCCTGGACCCTACCAGAAGGCCATCCTGCCATGGGGTGGACACTGGTCATCCACCCGGGCCATATCATGAACACGTTGATGATTCATCACCGTTATATGCCGAACGCATTCATGAGTGCTGATACCTTCTCGTTGTTCACCACACTGCTGGTTGTTGGTTGTTGTTTTGTTCATGGAAGGAGCAGTTGCGCCAACGACCCATCTCTTCGGTGTTCTTTTTTGGGGGGGTCCATGTCATTTCCGGGAGAACGATGTGGTGGATTTTGTCTCCAAGGCTTGCGGATGCTGAAGAACAGCATTACTCTTGCGAATCTTTTGCTTCGGGGTAAAATCAATTTGCACGGACAAGGTATAGCAAACAGTGGGTTCAGCGGCTCCAGGAAAATTGATTTTATATACTGTAATAGAAACATGACGAGGGCAAATGTCAAATGTGTATAGACAATAAGTACATACAAGTCAAATAATTAGTAACATACGATGATTCGTCAATATATTGTATATAATTACTTAAAACTTACACTTACTGACTGAACTATTGTACATTTTAATATATAAACTAATGCAATAGTTGGTGATTAGTCATACATGTAAAAACTAACAAACTTAATGGTTAGAAAATTGCTGTTTTCTATTCATGAAATTCCGCTGACCCATGATGTAAAAACAATTAAACCTGATAGTACACCCGATAGCTTAAAACCATGTCAAATCCATACCCTAAGTATCGTTAAGATGGAATATCGTCAATACGCACACACTGACTGAAGATGTAACACAAACCGTCAGAATCCATTAGATTTAATACACAACCCAGTCAGCCACAAAACTTAATGCCTCATATTATTTCCACAAGATGGAGCCCCCAAGTTAGCTAAGAAAGTTTTTAGCTAGGGAAACTACCAGGCAAATGGTAGATATAACTATATTTAGATTTACTAACCAGCTTATAGCTATAGTGATTAACCAACTATAAACTTATCAACCCCCTATAATTAGTTGCCTATATACGTCAATGGCTATAGTCAAATGCCTTATTGACCAACTTATGCCTAGGCGGCCCCTCCACCTGTCCTTGACCCACTCAGGTGCGAAGTTGGCTCAGGAACGACAAAACATCACCTTGACCACTGCGCCGATCACCACGGTGCGCCGCGCCACGCATCCACGTAGCGGAAAGCGAATGAACCATTGCGCAAGGGATACCTGGGTTGATTGATTGCTATCTTCATACTGGTTGACACTTGATGGTCTACTGATGTTTCAGTGGTGATTTAATGGTTGATTCACCTAAGCGATGGTTAATGAATGACGATTGATAATTGATAGTTCAGTGGTTGATGACTAATGCTCAGGGAAGGTAAATGAGGCTGTATCATTTTTGCTGCATCACACATGCTGTATTCACGAAGAGTTCATAGTGGTTAATTAATCATGGTTTAGGAATTGTTTAGAATGGTTCAGGATGATTATATAGTGATGCTTAGTACTCAAAAGGGCTCACGCTCGCCCTGTTCAATTGGTAGATGTAGCGAGCTGGGTCATAAGAACGATGGAAAGTCCATGGGTCGTCATCCCAAAAGCTCGATTAGTTTGGTCAAGGGATGTAAACAGCCAGGGGTAGAGTGATGGTTTATCACTCTAGCTAATAGTTTGCTATAACCATAGTGGCTAACTAACCAACTTAGCAATAATAACTATTTCTAGCGATTGACGACTATAGTGATTAGTAATTAAGCAACCAACTTATAGTATATGGATCTTGGATGAAATGACGGAGATTGTGTGAAATTTGATTCCTTGCAGATGATTTACCAGCATTGGCCCCCGTTATTTTTTCAGCCAGCCGCGTAAATCTAGCAGAGGATTATTTCCAATAACATGCTTTTTTGTTTTTTCCGCGTTGTTGGGTGGATTGAATTTGGACAATCAACAACGAACAAAATCAGCAAGCATGATCACAAGCACTGCTCATCCTGGCAAAAAACCTATGTTGACTATTGTTAGCCACAACCTTCACAATAGTCATGATGTCTTGACTGCTCTTTACCATCTATTGGCTATACATTGATGACTCTCCAGCAAATCAACCTGAAAAATCCACCATTTGGAGCTGGTTTCCCCCATGATCATTCTGGTTTCCCATCATTTTCCACATTTTTCTGCTGCAAATTCGCCTGATTTCCCTATGGAAACTGATGATTCTGTGCTGGCCGGGTGTGCCAATGATCCACCGCTGCGCCGCGCCGCAGGTGAGGTTGTTCACCATCAGTGCCATGGAGTTCCTGAAACTCGGAGCCATAAGCCATCACTGGCCGTCGGTCGGGTCGATGGGTCAGTCGGAATGGTGGGGAGTGGTGGTGGTTAGCGGTGCCTGGATGATCATCCCACTTAGTAACCATGGCTAGTAACTGCTCTAAGTGGATCATATCTTTGATAAATAGGATACAGCCATGGTTACTTACCAGTTACTAAGTGGGATGATCATCCAAGTTGTTATTGATGGTTAATGATGGTGGATAGTGGTGAATTGATGGTTTACTTGATGATGAGTTGATGGCTAGTGACGGTTTATGACGGTTGATGCATGTTGACCACAAGGCGTGACGGCTGTATGATAACGACGATCAGAGATGTTTGATAATGTTGCATGATAGTTGAAAATGATGGTTAATACTGGTTTTGGTTTTGCTGAAGACTGATTGGTTGCTGTAGTTGTCGTTTAGTGGGTATTATGAATTGATTATTTACAATAAGGATGATGTTGCTGACTGACCACTCTTGAACCAAATGCAATTGAGTAGTGGTTGATGGATAGTGATGAATCAGGATTGATATTTGCCTCGTGAAGGATGGTTGATGATGGTTCATACTAGGTTAAAGAAATATGATGGTTGAACAACGATGGCCAACGATAGTCGAATAATGGTTAGTTGATGGTTGATGATTGACAAGTGGTGGTTGTATGATATTGGTTAATTCCATTTAAGATTGGTTGATCTGATAGCAGCTATAATGGTGATTGATGTATGGTGGAAAAGGCTACAAGAATGATGCTGAATAGCTGTTGATATTGTTGATGATGGTTGGTACTGATGAACATTGACAAGGGCTAATGGCTAATGATGGCTTGCAATGTTTGACCATGACTACATGTGTATTTGATCGTGGCTATTACTGTCGGTGTTGATCATGATGGCAAGTACAGATGATGATGACGAGTACATTAATGATCCAAGATGTCGGATTCTGTTTGATGATGGTCAACAGCTGTTGATTATGGCTGTAAATGAGTTGAATTATAGTTTGATCAATATTGGTATTATTGGTGGATGATGTTGTTTTGGCAACGCCTAATCATGTTTGATGATGGTCAGACAGTGTTGATGATTGTTGATAATTAGTGGTAATGGGTAAATTGTGGCTGCTAGAAGCTTTTGAGCTTTCACAAGAAGA
>VSDK01024559.1:4740-27109 GCA_009767595.1 Symbiodinium kawagutii
AAGGACAGCAAGCAGGAGAGGAGCACAGCAAGCAGGAGGGAAGGACAGCAAGGACAGCAAGCAGGAGAGGACCACAGCAAGCAGGAGGAAGGACAGCAAGCAGTAGAGGAGCACAGCCAGCAGGAGGAAGGGGCAGCAAGCAGGAGAGGAGCACAGCCAGCAGGAGGGAAGGACAGCAAGCAGGAGGGAAGCACAGCAAGCAGGGGGGAGGAGAGGAGAGGGGAGAGGAGAGCCAAAGGAAGGGGAAGAAAAAGGAAGAACCAAAGGAAAGGGCACCAAAGAAAGAGAACAAATGACATGAACCATTGTTGGACAGAAAAAAGCACCATACCAAAGAGGTTCAAATGAGCATCCCAAGGTGCCAAATTTGAAGGTCAATTTTGTCTGGTTTTTGCAATGTTTTGTACACCTTGGTTACCTTATTTTTCTTTTTTTGTGCTTTTCACCCTTGGGAAAATTTGCTTTTTGGCAGGGGGTGGGTTGGAAAAATTGCACAGCAAGCACAAGTACAGGCTTTGCTGGTGTGAAGGCTTTGCTGGTGTGAAGGCTTGGCTGGTGTAAAGGCTTTGCTGGTGTATAGGCTTGGCTGATGTGAAGGCTCTGCTGGTGTAAAGGCTTGGCTGATGTGAAGACTTTGCTGGTGTAAAGGCTTTGCTGGTGTAAAAGCTTTGCTAGTGTAAAGGCTTTGCAGGTGCAAAGGCTTGGCTGGTGTAAGGGCTTTGCTGGTGTGAGGGCAGAAGGAACAATAAGGGAAGGACAGCAAGCAGGAGAGGAGCACAGCAAGCAGGAGGGAAGGACAGCAAGGACAGCAAGCAGGAGAGGACCACAGCAAGCAGGAGGAAGGACAGCAAGCAGTAGAGGAGCACAGCCAGCAGGAGGAAGGGGCAGCAAGCAGGAGAGGAGCGCAGCCAGCAGGAGGGAAGGACAGCAGGCAGGAGAGGAGCACAGCAAGCAGGAAGGAAGGACAGCAAGCAGGAGAGGAGCACAGCTTGCAGGAGGGAAGGATAACAAGCAGGAAAGGAGCACAGCAAGCAGGGGGGAGGAGAGGGGAGGAGCACAGCAAACAGAAGAGGAGGGAAAGGCAGCAACCAGAAGGGGCACAGCAAGCAGGAGAAGGGAAGGACAGCAAGCAGGAAGGAAGGACAGCAAGCAGGAGAGGAGCACAGCAAGCAGGAGGAAGGACAGCAAGCAGGGGAGCACAGCAAGCAGGGGAGCACAGCAAGCAGGAGAGGAGCACAGCCTTGCAATTTTATGACTTTGGAGCAGAAACATGACCTTGAACCATTCTTCACACAAAGGATGTAGCGAACACAAGTTGGCACGACTGCTCATGGCTGGGCGAGCTTGAAGGCTTGCCACATATCACAGCGTTTTTGTCGATCACACATACCGCACATCTCACCATGCCTCCTCGAATCGAAGGACTCCTCGCTCAACCACCATCAAGAGTGGCAACCTGGTGCTGGAGATACAACATGGTATAGTAATACGCTGCGGAGTAATGAGGCACATGGTATAGTAACTGTGCTAAGTTCGACACACTTTAAAGTTACAAGAGCCCGCTGTACCCTGCGGCCCAAGTGAGAGTATCCCAAAAGGATGCCGCCAAAGCCAAAAGAAATGCCATACAAATTGATCTCAGCTTAGATCTTCTCTGTGACACCTTTGAAATGCAGAAATTCCAGAACCCAATTGAAGAAATACGATGATCTTAAATTTGTGCTGATCTTCGATGATCTTCGATTCTTCCTTGGACCTTGCCTTCTTGAGCAATGCGACGCCGAAAAGACCCTCCTGGGAAAGAGGTAAACAGGTAGAGTTTTGGTGGTGACAGCCTTTTTGTTTCAGTGTTGAATTAGGAATGATAGGAATGATGGGAATGACGTGACGTCGGGATGGGATGATGACGCAAGATGAGACTTCGGCATCAAGGATTTGATATTACAAAATATTTTCAACTCCTCGATCATCTTCGATGCGCATATCATATCTACAAGAGTACGCGGACTTTTTCGAATGCGGGACCGAGTTTGACCATGTGTTTTTCACATGGAGCATGCTACTTTCACATCTGCAATCTAGCCTCTGGCAACCTCTGGCCTTTGCGAGCAAAATCTGCAGACTGAACCACTATATGACAGACTATGTTGGTTCTATTTCCATCTCCCATTTTGTGTTGTTGGTGCATTCACTCTCCACACTTCACAGCTATGAACCGCTACTAGGGAGTATGAGTACTGTTTATCATTACATTCTATTTCTATTATATCTGCCCGCCATGGTAAGGGGGGTGCGTCGCGTCATAGATGAAAAAAAATGTTTTTGACGGGGAAGGCAAATTTGGCTTGATTTTCAGAGGTCAAGTTGAGCACGATCCCAGGTGCGAGGCTTTTGGGTTCCATACTCTGAAGTTTTCTGATCAGCATGCCGGAGGCAAGCTCACATGTTGGCTTTGACTTGTTCTCTAAGGTGTATGCAGTGTTCCAGTGTAAAGACAACTGTGCATCCATGAATCCATGGACAACACCGTCACTTCAAGTTCAAGCATGTCCTTTTCTAGTTAAATTCCATCTAGAAGGATAAAAGCAGTGATAGAGGGAGAGTGCTTCTACAAGAACAACTTGAGGGATCATAAAGGGTTCGGGCACAGTGAAAGGCGACATAGCTTTGATTTCAATTGGAGAATCAAACTTGTGACAATTCCCTGGCAATGAACTGAAAACTTTGAGGTCAGATTCCAGGTGAAGGCTCCTCCTCGCCGCATCAGTTCCCCCAATTAAGTACCTCTCAGAGGGGAGAGAGGGTACTTACACGAAACCAGAAACGTCACCCAAATGTCCCAACTCAATGAAACTTCTGTTTAAGACCCGGCTCTTGCCTTGATTTTTCGACACTCCATTGCGCTCCACCCAGGCGCTTGGAGTGGACATGTCAACAAATAGCGTGAAACAGTTACACAATACAACTGCTTATATGATCTTAGACGTAACAGGATTGTTTTCAAAGGATTCCATGCTGCATGCTGCAATTTTAGGGAGTAACAATGAGTAAATTACAGATAGGACATCAAAAGATATCAAACGACAAAGAACTGTCAACAGCTCAACTTGCCATTTGATCCGAGCAGAGCGGCCAGACACGCCAAGTCAGCCATCGGGAGTCTACAGGCCAAAGTTCGAAGGATCCGCACTCTGATGCCACAAACTTTGAGTCAAGATAAGACATAAAACATCATAAAGCTAATTCAAATTCAGTTTAAATTTAAACATGTCTAAATTACAAACCTGAAATTTGTCCAAAAGACAACACAATGTGACAACGACAACGACCGGAATGGGACAACCAATACCCAGTGTGCCTGCAAAGGACACAAGTGCTCTGAGATGTTTTCAATAGTGTGCTTCCAAACTTAAATCGTAACACACATGATGCGTCACACATGCGTTTCTTAAAAGATCTTAAAAGCATGTATTGCAGGAATACTCTACTTGCTGCTGATAAAGACATGTTGCCCAAAAAAAGACAATGCCTGACAGATTTCACAGGTAGTCTACCTAAATGCGAGTTTTGGGGAGCAAATCAAATGCTCAAGTCTGCCCCATTGATGCCGGCTGCTGTCAGCTTTTTTGTCGGCAAATGGTGAAACAGTAAATCTGCAGGGATGACACATGCAGAAGGAAAATGCCGAAACTCGCGATCCTTTTTGACTGTCGGATACTGATTTTCGCTGCCATCAATGGGTCACTATGTACCTTACCACTTGCACTGGACTATTAAAATCTGTCGACCGAAGTCGGTGTCTTCTTGTGTTGGCAAAAAAAAGCTGTGTCTTTTCAGGGGTCTTTGGATCGCAAAGCACCAGCCTCTACTAAAGCCACCTCATTGATTTCCCATTGGGACCTCTCCTGACACTGAATGTTGCGGAAATCTTCAACGGCTCACCATGAAGTCGTTGGCATGAAAGTAATAGCTACCAGTAACAAGCATTTAGCGGAAGCCAAACCGCCAAGAAAAATGTTTGAGTCATATCTTGCAGTGAGCCTCACCTCAAACACTGATACGAGAAACAGACTTCAGCTCTTTGTTAATTCCACTTGGTCTTGCTGCCAACGGTTCTAAGCATCGTGTTTTTTTCTTCTGTAGAACTGGATGTCTCTCTGCAACGTTACGGTTCGCTGTCCTGTCTGGACGGAGAGTCGATAGTTGGGATCCTGGTCAACAGCTAAGAGCATGGTGCACCCCGTTCATGTAGGATTGTTCCAAGAAAAAGACCTGAAGAAAACATAAGAAAACACAACTGACCATCAAACAGAGCAAGTCGGAGTTGTGGCCAATCAGTCATCTGAGTCCAAAATGTTTCTTGCAAACATGGTTTTCGCGCTTGCAACTTGCAAACATGGTTTCAGCTGGAATGTTCGCCACTGAAGTGAATAAACAGATCTGTGAAAAGTCCTGTGCTGCACCCATCTCTTCTTCTTCGTCAGGGTCACGAAGCTGGCGTCAGTTGCTTTGTTGCTGTCAATGCTATTACTTGTCAATGGTTCTGTCAAACAGAATTCCCAGAGGCTAAGATCTGTGGCATGACAAAGAATAAAACCTCAAATGTGTCTTTCGTTGTCTTTCTATTTCTTTCTTGCATCCTGATTTGTCACAATGGAAATTGTCGGCTCAATTGTCTACTCTTGCGGCCAACTGGCCTTGCGACCAATGTTGGGCATGTCTGGATAGACCTGTGCCCCACCACAGTGCTGCCGTGTCAAACATGCACAGAAAGAGAACATGTACAACAGACTTGTCGATAAACTGCGGCTTCCTCGTTTCCAAACTTGGCGGCACAACATTTCTCGACAGGTAATTGTGTTTCTGTTGTGGCGAAAGCGGCATTTTCATAGTTCGGAACCCGCAACATTACCTTATGTTGCGCTACGTGACGCCAAGCCCCTCACAAAAAATCTTATCACATCATATCACGCAAGATTACACTGCACTGCACCAGCCACATCACATCTTCTTCTATGGACTTGGATGAGTATCGATGACTATCGTGCTTTTGCTTCTGAAATGTTTAAGCCTAACTCATCAAAACAAAGGAAGACATGTGGCCTGAAGCAAAAGCTCCTCCTCCGCTACGATGCGCTGAGCACGCCAAACCTGAAAAACTCTCAGGCTCAAAACTTCTGTTCTGTCGCCCTTGTGGTTGGAATTCAAACCTTCAAAGGACTTGACATCCTGAGGCAGCAACCGTAAACTCCGTTGTCTTCACACCGACATGCTCGAAATTCATGAAGCCCCTGTGCAAGGCCACATGTAAAGGAATCTTCTGGGTTGTTGTGCCGATGCCAAGGATTGCCTTTACCTGAAACACCCTAGGCTCGAGCGACAATACCTTCGATGACTATGTCTCACGAATGGGGCCCTTTCCGAGACTCCTTGTGAATCCGCTTGATTTTCGTACCCATTCCATCCCATTCCATTGAAACCGACGACCACCGGAGTTTCATCTGATATCAGAATAACCCACAATTCTACAAGTCACTCACACTTTAAGCACTAAAAGTTTGAGTGAGAGCAAACTCGATTTGGGGAGTATCCATGAATGATGTCAAAAACTATTGTACAAAACGATCATTTTTGAACGGACATTATTTTGGGCCTGTGGATGCACATAGGCTCTCTATGGATCTCTTCAAAAGATTTTTTCTTCGCTTGAGATCTGCAGCTGACAAGTCTCGGCACATCTATGCTGCAGAGTGGCGGCCAAACAGTCAGCCAACCATCGAAGGTGGCCTCACATCCAAAGTGCAAATTCCAATGAATAGCGTTTCGATCCAGTCAAAGTTGGATCTTAAAACACGGCTGACAAGTTGATGCAAGTTGCACGCGTTCAAAAGTTGATAGAAGATTACAATGATTTCAAGTTGTGGTTTAAGAAGTTGCAACTGGTGTTGGTTTTTCAACAAGTTGCAAGTGGTATTGATCCTTTCACACAACTCTTCGCCCTGTGCCTTGGATCGTGCCGAGATGAGCAACAAGGCATTGGCACCACCCCGCAGCAGCGGTAAGAGCCAGTGAGTTCCAATCCTTGGAGCAACAACAATTGCCCAGTGTAATGGGTTCCATGTGTCCAGAATCCAGTTTGGATGGATTCCGCAAAAGTGGTTATAAAAATAAAATAAAACGAATACATGTCCATCTCGATGGCTGGATGAAACGAGTAATAATCCCCGTCACTTGCTGGTATCGTTGATCTCTGAGTCCTTAAGGATGCTACATCAAGTCTTTCACAAGCAGAAAGCACACCCAGAAAGATCCCGATTGAAATTATCAATTGCATTTGGGAGTGAACGCAACGACTTATTCAAGAAGCCTTGAAAACGGCTGAAGGTCAACACAAATTACCACAATCAACGGAGACTACCCTTGCATGAATGAAATTGAATGAAAACCTTGGAGCAATGTGCAGAAGTATAATGAGTATGGTTTCAAGTAATTGCTGTCCACAGTGGTGTTGGTATACTCTGTTTTTGCATGCGTGTATACTCTGAGTGGCCAGCAGGGCAAACCAAAAGGACTGGAACACAACCGCAGCGCGCGGTTGAGCCGAGAGCCTCACAGTTGCAATGGGGGTTGAGTCTGACCCGCTACTCCCGCGCAGCCTCAAAAATGGTAAAGGTTTAAGGTGCTCACCTTGGATATTTTATGTCTAATTGTGATGATGATGATGATGATGATGATGATGATGATGATGATGATGATGATGATGATGATGATGATGATGATGATGATGATGATACCAGCTCCATACCACTTACAAGACTCCTGCACAACGCAACAACTGACAGCTGAGTTCTTCGTCAGCTGCAAGTCTAACTCTCAAGATCTGCGACTCCGACATACACATGGCGAGAGAGCTGCCAAAACCCAAAAAGCTGCCGATGATGCCTTGCCACGTGCACAATGGCTGTGTTGATTGGGGTGTCTCCGAAATGATATTAGTGGAATTCCTGACCCTTTCCCTGATTTTCCCATGCAACACTTTGGATTTCGGAGACACCCTGAATTAAATGAGATGTGCACAAACCCATTCCGATAAGTTGAGCTTGACTAGCATGTTTTCTGGAGCTGGAACCCTGTCTTGCACTGCACCAATAATCTATTCTGTTTCAAACCATGCCATTATCCGAAATTGTCGTGATCCCACTGGCTTCGAGGTTTCTCGTCACATGGCAGAACATTCCAAACCGCGAGGCTTCATTGTGAAACCATTCAAATTCTGTTCATCGACACAGAGTGGTGGTGATTGCGTTCCATCCGTTTGATGCAAATATTAAATTACTTTGTCCAACATGTATCTTTGTCATTCTTTGTCGTTGTATGTGATGGGCTGATGTGGACCTTGGATCTTATGGCAACATCAAAGGCAGCGGATGCGTCAAGAACACGCGGCTTCTCCTTATGCTGAGAGCCCAACAGGTCCATTTGCCCATTTCAGCCAACTCATGCCAGTACCTGCCCACTTCATTGGTGAAAAAATGCTCCCACAATTCAAAGGAGTACCAAAAATTCTCAACAAAACAGATTAAAATCAGATAGGTTGAATAGCACAATTCCCTCAGAATGGTCAAACAATACCAAGCAATGGGCCTGTTCGGTTGGAGATTGGATCCAAAGAAACCACTCCAGGTCTGGACATGACTGGACATGGTACCAAGGCAGTTCTCGTTGATGAAAATGGCCCTTCTCCCAACTCATTCTGCCTGATGGTTGCCTGATGGCTCCTTGATGTTGAGGATCCGTGTCCAAAGCCATGCGCATTCCCCGAGTTAGGTCGACTAGTTGTGATATGTTCTGGGATCTTGGGAGTACAATCATGTGGATGTTGGTCGAAGCTGTATAATCCTTGTGATTGTGCTCATTCAAAAATGTTCACCGGATTGTCAGCAGCTGCTGGAATGTGAACTAAACTGCCCATTAGGGGTTCTTTTTTTCCGCATTGACATATATTGAGTCAGAGTCATAGTCATGTGCTTGTTCGATCATTCAAAATCATCCACATATTGGGTTCAGTTGTTGGGTTCGTTTGATTTTGGATGTCATCCGTGAAAGACCTCCGTTCTGATGATCTCTCCCGGCCTCAGCTGAAACTTTCTCGCTTCCACGGACGTGGTCGGGCGCTGATTGTAAGGAATCTCATAGCGGTAGAACAGCCTGCACTACTGCACTTCACTCTCTGTAAAACCTTTGTAAAATCCACTCAGCTCAGTCTGTAAAACCTTGGAGAAGAAAAATGAGCTGTTGCAGAAAGTCACCAAGAATAGTGATATGAAACTGCGCAACAAGCCTCAGCACCAGCCGCTTCACCTTGCATTTCAACTTGACAGCACGAGACTTCAGAAGCTGATTTTCAGATTGAGATCAGACTCTGCATAGAAGTGAAACTGAACTCAGACCTTTTGGAGTACTCCAAGAGATCCAAAGACTTCAATGAGACCAAGTCTGAGGTTCCCGACAATGGAACTGAACAAAATCCCCAAGAAGGCGCACAAAATGGTGTTCCCTGTGATGGGCCTGAAACTTGCAGACTTCAAATTGCATTTGCAAATGCAAATTCATTGAGATGACAACAGATCTGCGAACGCAAATTCCAAAGATGTGGAGCGAACTCATTGTCGACACTGCTGGCAACAGCTAGGTCTGGGCTCCCAAACATTGTCAAGGCCTGGATGAAAAGGTCCCACGTCGCAGTGCCTCAAGTGACAAACGAGCTGTGCCAGCGATGGCTGCGAAATATCGAAACTTCGTATTATTGACATCCCAACAATTTGACGATGGATTTGACTGTTCTACGATCAGTTTGAAGATTTGTTCAGAGGGTGTGACAACCACAGAATACCAACAGGAGACCCGAGAACATGACGGACCCTGTTGTGGGGGCTCAGTACCGAACTGGTCGCTTCCACTTCTTCATCTACCGGAGCCTTGGAAGGTGCGGAACTGACGCCAGAAGTCCACCGAGCAACACTCGGCAAGCATAGATAGACAAACAAACATACAATACAATACAATACAATACAATACAATACAATACAACACAACACAACACAACACAACACAACACAACACAACACAACACAACACAACACAACACAACACAACACAACACAACACAACACAATACAATACAATACAATACAATACAATACAATACAATAGATGATGACTAAATGATATAAGTGAGTAAATGAATAGATGAAAATTCATGGGGCAGTGGTCAAAGGTGTTGATTCGTTAGTCTTCAAGAGTCCATTGTCAGAACCTTCATACCTATGCTAATCTTCAAGTAGTATCATCAATATCAAGTAATATATATATATATATACTGTATTCATATAACATACGTTTCCAAACCCCTCAAGCAATTCCTTGACTATTGCACAAACGAATTCTTCTACAGAAGTCAATGCGTTCTGTGCAATCTACACCCACCACAGGTCCATATGTTGCCCTCGCATTTGAATCATGAATTTCCAGTGGCATTCCAAGAACTGGGACCCCGCCTCAAAGGAAACCGCAATGCAGGCACCAAGGAGGCTGGCAATCACCCGGAAGATATGCCTCGATGAATTTTGCATTCTTTAATGAACGGGTCCGCAAAATTCATCCGAGAAACTGTTCAAAAAAACTGTTCATCATCGACAACTTTTGGTTTGCAGCGAAATCTAGCTTGCGAACCATACGTAGTCTTAACAAGACTGGTGAATGAGGATCAAATTTGCTTTGTCAAACATTGAAGATTTTGAGAGCACTCAGTTGTCAAAAGCTGCCGAAGCAATGGATAACCTGAGCCCTGGGAACTTCTCAAAAGCCCAAGGTCCCCAACAAAAGGGTTCGGTGGAACTTCGTGGGTCGTGCCGAGTTCCGCAATGCATTCTGCACAAAATGCGAGTGGGCAATGGAGATCTGGTTGGGTTCAGGGCAACATGTTTCACTCCAGATCTCCAGGCCGTCTCTTCTGATTCATGTGGCTGTCAAAAAGCAACAAGTGCAGAAGTTACCAGCAATGACAATGGATTGAATCACGACAGGAATCTTTGGGTGGGTTGGATCTTTTTGGAAGTCCAAAAAGCTTGTTCCTTTGAGTTACATGTCTTTGATTTTGTTCATCTTTCCTTCTGCAAACTGCCGGGCTGGAAGCTTGCTTTTGAACTGGATACCTTCTTCACATGCACAATCCGATCAATTTCCAGCATGTCAAATAGCACAAATCATCCATTCTGCATCACCACGCCTGCAGTGGGTATTCTCGGATCACGCAGTGCATAAAAATCTCAAGACCTGAAACCAGCCACCGCCAAGAGTAAAAGCGGTGCTGGAAGGGGAACTTTCTACGACATTCTCAGAGTTCCTATGAGTTCCTTGTCCTCTCCAAGTGCCGATGGATCTCGTTTCATTCGGCTGTTGGATCTCACTTCTTTCCAAAGTGACTTCTGTGGACCAAATGCAACCAATATTGCATCGTATCGCGTATCCAGCGCCCGCCTGACCACTTGGTCCACTGAAGCCGCTGAATGATGGGGAAGATTTGCCGAAGCTCCTTGCGAAATCACAAAGTTAAGTCCCCAGTCGGTGCAAATCGTTTGTCAAAGGACAAGAAGTGACAGGACAAGTCCTCTTTTCTCAGTTCAGCGACGGCACCCAACCTGAGTTTTTGTATTGAAGCTCACAGTCAAACAATGCAAAACTGGAAGGAACCCAAAATCCCTTCCCAAGCTGTATCTAACCAGTCACCCGAATCTGCAGCTGCATTTATACTTCAACAAGACAGTAAGACTACTTCTGCATCTATTACTCTGACTACACAAGAGGAGGTCACTGTCAAGGTTTTGATGGCTTGGTGATGATGAACAGCAAAGTAGCCTGAAAAGAACCCGTTCTTGGAACTGCATCTCTCCGAAAATCTAACTGATGAATTCTATGTCGGAAAAAACACCGGATGTTGTGCACGGTCGCCTATCCCATTCATCTTGGCGGGCAATGCGAAGCTCGGTGATCAACGACACTGACATCCAGCAGCTGTGGTCCCCACTGACCGCGCTGTCGCTCAGCGTTGTCAATCTTCAGAGTCACGTTGTCAACTGCCCTGAAAGTTGGATATGTCATCGCGGGCACGTCAACAAAGTGGATATCTGTAGCTTCAAAAGAGCGGCTAAGTTGCTACAAGTCTGACATTTTGGTGGATTGTGCAAACAAAATTTTGCTTATTTTGCGGATGCTAGACACGATTCCAAATCATAACCGCTTCATGAGTTGATGCCCTGGTGTATCATATTTGAAGAAGTAATTATATAAGTACTGTCGCATGTTTATCCGTGTGTCCAACCACATGCAGCCTTGCAAAGTCATGAGCTTAGTCGCAATTGCTTCGACTGCTCAGCACCTGCCTGTCCCAGTTGTTTACTTGGTTGGCGAGCTCATACTTTCGCACCTGGAGCGTGGCCCACCAAGTAGCTACTGCGCTTGCATGAGAAACATCACAACTCTGATCTATCATGATCTATGATTATGAAATATGTCCAACCAACTTCACCAAAAGCATATCCTCAAGACCAAACAGCGGAGATGAATGCACTGGAATGCACTTGGAATGGAACCTAACTGGCAAACCTGACCAAGCCAGTGTTGTATTGCCCAGCAGGGGAACTTCAGAATGGCCGCACGATTTACCGACGTGATTCGGCAAGAAAGAGGTGTCACATACAAGCCCCACTGCAAAGATCTCTTTTCACTGCTGGGCTAGGTTCGTCAAAGAGAGAGAGAGAGGTACTCGAACAGAGATACCTAGCTTGAACTTTGGACATTGTTATACAAGTATAACAATGGGTTGGTATCAGATAGTGGTTGGTATTCAAACTCAACACACTTATCTGTAAAGCATGGTTAGACAAAGTCTAAACACATACACCCCAACCAGGAAAAAAACTGAGATAAAGGGGCGATATCCCGTCGAAGACCCAGCACCCCGCCCCCCCTCAGTGGAGATTGGGATGGGTGGGTGGGAAAAGTTGAAACACAGGGGGGTGGACCTTGAGCCAAAATGGCATCAAGGCCCATATGTAAACAACTCTTTCAAACTACATGTAGGCCCTACCCAACCAGCCATGCTAACACGCAAAGTAAGAAAGAGGTGTCACATACAAGCCCCACTGCAAAGATCTCTTTTCACTGCTGGGCTAGGTTCGTCAAAGAGAGAGAGAGGTACTCGAACAGAGATACCTAGCTTGAACTTTGGACATTGTTATACAAGTATAACAATGGGTTGGTATCAGATAGTGGTTGGTATTCAAACTCAACACACTTATCTGTAAAGCATGGTTAGACAAAGTCTAAACACATACACCCACAGTCCGAGATAAAATAATACCCACAGTTCAAGCAGTCATCTCTGAGAAAAGAATAGCAAAAAGAGAACCTCTATGCAATCCGGCAGGAAAAGGATATTCCGCAATGGACCAATTCTGAGATTGAGTCCACGGGTCTAAAAGGCCTAAACGGGAAAGACCATCAGAAAGGTTGCTATCACTATCAACCCATTCATACCAGGTACGACTCCCAAGGCGGAAAATTAAAAATTGGGCGCACACAGCGATCTCATGAGTGTCCTCTTGGCTAGAGGAAGCTCGCACAAGGGAAGCGACTGCGGCTTCATTATCAATGAGCCATAGGATATCCCGGGATGCAAAGAGGTTTGGATGGAGCAAAGGCACGACCAGAGCGCACAATGTCTCCCCCGGGAAAATTTGTTGGTTACGTGGGATCCAGGCGGCTATCACTTCCTGGGGAACCACGCAAGTACCACCAACAGGGCGGCTGGTTGGAAGGGATCCAAAAATGACCCATCCCAAACGCAGGCAGCCATTTTCAAAGGAGGCGTCACTGTACACACGGAGCGGCAAGGTGGTGGGGCCACAGGCCACCACACACCGGGGAGAGAAACTCTTCACACAGGCAGCAAGTAGCTGCAACAGAAGTCGATCCGTCTCCTGCAACTGGCTCTCCTCATGCTGGTACTTCGCCAACACCGGCTGCAGCAGGCGACCAAGATGGCCTGCGACCATAGAAAACATCCAGTTGAGGTCGCCGCGAAGCTTTCCTGCACTGTCGCGGGGGAAAAAGTTCTTGGCCAGGACGTCCTCGATCTTATCACAGACTTTGGCCGCTGTGGTGAACTTGGGCTGAACGAACACCTTGCCATCGTTGAGCACATCACCCAAATGGATGCTGGCCCCCAAGTAGCGCCGATCGGCAGCAGGTGCAAAGCTCTTAGCAGGTTGAGGCTTAGCTCCCATCAAGGTGAACATGTGCACCAAACCTGCTTGCGATACATTGCTGCCAGCAACACATTCCACCGCCAACTCATCATCAAAGTAGGCGGCTGCCAAAGAACACAAGAGTCTGCGGGAGGCAGCCACTCCAAGCTGGGGAAAACGGTTGAATGCCACCACAGCGCTTTCAAGGCCATATGCCAAGCCGTAAAGGATGCTATATCTCCATCCCCGGTGAAGTACCCCAGACCGCCACCGTGGAAAACGGCAGGCGCGCATCAAGCACTGGCAGGCCTCGATAGGCATCAGGGAGGTCATCGGTTCCAAGGCGAAAATGCAGCCATGGATGGTCCGTGCCCCAGGCAGCTGGGGCGGTGTAACCCATACGCTCCGCCAGCTGTTTAATGGCGGCGGGGATGAAGTCAATGGACACTGTGTAGATAGTCTCATCCAAGCTGGTGCACTCATTGTGCAAAGTACGCTTTGCGTTGTCGATCATACGTTGCTTGCCATCGGGCTGAACGATGAGGAAACGTTCCAATGGTCGCCCTGAACCTGCTCCAAAACGAGCATCAAGGTCAGACCGGGTGAGGAACTCACTACAAAAACCCTTCTGTTGTTCCTCCACCGTGAGATTGTAAATCTCTTGCGCAAACCGGGGAGGGCCCTTGGCTTCGATCGCCTCGATGGCTTGGCTTGCCTCAGATCCCAACCAGTCCTCCCAGGGACGTTGGGTCTTAGGGGCCACGGTGCGAAACACGCCATTGATGGCCATGGACCCAACAATAGGGTAACCACGCAAAAGCTGGCATGGTTGCAGGCGGTCAGGCCATCGCAGCAGGGCTGTCAAGAAGGCTACCATGGCAGGCCGCTTGGCTGTTGCGACCCTTTGGGCACTCTCAGAGCGCTGATTGGCCAGCACAGCTTCAAGGGGCTGCAGGGCTGAGGCTACAGCAGCCCTGCGGCGGCGCATAAGCTGGGAGCTTGTCTTGCCATACTGCCACAGCATGGAGGACAAAGTCAACATCCCGCTCAGGCCAAGGCTGCGGATGGAAAGGGGAAGGCAGGGAAGCACTGGCAGTCAAATGCTCGTCCTTACCCAACCCAGGGGGGAGCAAATGATCCAAGCCCTTGGTAGAGTTCCCAGCCTTTGGCCACTGAGACCAGCATAGATCCGGGTCCGTTGCAGGGACCCCAAGGGTGTGGGACCCAGAAGGTCGCAATCCAGGCCTTGTCCGATAGACCAGGCTGTAAAGGCCTGGAGTTGATGAAGCTCCACTGCCTGGAGGCCTGCCACACAGTGGGACCACACTCCAGGGGGGACATCGAACTCGGACAACATAGTTTTCATCTTGGTGGTGACCTGCTAAATTGTACACAGGCCAGGAAAGTGGTCTAACCTACCTGGTTCCCACACGGTGCCCTGTAACCGGCTACCCAGAGCCAGTTCAGAAGGATCCAGCCGTGGCTCAGGGGGCTTGGCTTCCAACGCAGCCGGCAACATGGTGAACAAGGCCACGATCATCGGCAGATGAAACCCATTACCCACCAAAGAGTTTTGCCGCTGCTTCTTGGCTGGGGCCGCTCCAGGCACTGACGCCAGGCATTGGGCTGGCAAACCCATAAGTTGGCAGCGCTCTTCGGGCTCAGGCTGCCTCCACTGAGCATCCCGCCACAGGAGGCTCTCATCACCATAAGCTGAAGGTGGAAACCGGCGGTGGTCTTCATGGAACTTGGCAGCAGCTTGCGGTGGGACACGGCTGACACGATCTTCTGGATGAAAGAACTCACGTGTGAAAGGGTGCATGGCTCCTTGGCCCTCAAGTCGTACCACTTCCATTGGATCAAAAATGGGTTGGTACCCGCCCTGGAAATGGACCTTGGGGGGCAAAGGCTTGGGGCTTTGCCACTTGAGCACAGCGCGGCCAGACTTGAGGGTATCCCAGACCCAGCCTGCCGGCGGCTTAACATGGGCACCAATGCCCTTGCCGTTCTGTCCCAACCAGAGAAGGCGTCGTCGTTGAACCCAACCGCAGGTGGAAGCATCACACTCATATGACGCAAACCCCAGCCACTTGTCATACTGGGTCTCGACTGTGCCAGGCATGGAGCTCACATTTTCAAGGAAGCTCACGATTTCTAAACCGTGGCACTCAGGAAGGGCTTCCAATTCACTGCGAAGACGCAGCAGCTCTTGAGGTTGGAGGCTGCGAGGGTCTTTCAGGCCACTCCTGCTCATGTTCAAGATGCTGTTACCTTGGCACGGAGAACCACCACCCAGGATGATACCCCGCACCTGGCTGGCTCGTCGCTGGAGGAAAGGTCTGACCATGGAACCTGAAAGGGATTCCACCTTGGCAACATGAACAATGTGAGGCATCAAGGTGTGGGCCACTTCAGCGGCTACTGGATCCATCTCGGCAGAGATGACGCAGCAGCGCAATCCGAGGCTAAGCAGGGCTATCACCAGCCCACCAAACCCGGACCAAAGGTCAAGTACCAGCCACAGGCGTGGCGAACTGCGGCAAGTCACCCATGCCTCTCCAGCTTACGGGCTTCGCCGCTTGCAACCTGTTGGCAATCTGCCCGGTGTGTGAAACCACCTCGGGCGACAGAAGCACTTGCCGAAGGGTGGAAGGATCAACCACCGGCGCCATCGGTGGATCGGGGTCCTCTTCACACACCCCCTGCGTCACAGACGCACGGGGGAGCTGTCCCTACTCGCGCTGAAGCCTGGTATGGTTCTTGGAGAGGCAGGGAGCACCGGTGGGGAGCTTCACATCGCAAGCATGCATGTCGGTACAGCCCCTCTTGGCGCATCCTCTTCCATCATTCCAAGCTTTGCAAAGTTTCTGGCCGCCTTTGACCATACTGACAGTTTGCCACGGATCTGCTTTCAGGAGCCTCTTCCGTTGAGCTGGCTGGGGAGGCTCCTCGGTGTCTAAGTCCTCCTTCTTGCGCTTGGCCTGCGGCTTGCCCTCGTCAGGGGACACCAAGGGTGCTGACACTGCTGGGGATCGCCACTCGAGACGGCACTCCCGGATGGCCTGCACCAAGGCAAGGCCCGCCGGGTACCCGCGACGAATGTAAGTGCTCATCTTGCCCCGGGTCAGCAAGTCATTCCGTTGCAACCATATCAAGGAGCCACCGCCATACTCCAAACAATGCTGCAAGGCCTGGTCTGCATAGCCCAAAGCATCCGTGAGGGTCATCATGCGGTGGTCCACGCCCTCATACTGCATGATGTAGTTGCCCGACCATGCCCATGCATGGGCCAAAATCCTCAGTTGGAAGTAGTACTGGACCGCACTCTTCAGGGTCACCCCTTGGTCACGGTCAAACTCAAGGTGGATGCCAGCGGCCACACTGACTGACTCGTGGACCTTGGGCGTCGCCACTGCAATGACACTGCGGACTTTGCGGGCCTCGACGACCGACATTTGGCCTTTTTTGAATTCCCTGAAAATGCGACTTCGGAGGGTCTCAGACGCCTCCAAAGCGGGATCCATCAGTAGGTTGTACCGCCGATCCCAGTCCGTGGCCAAACTCTTCAAAGTGGCCTCGGGTAAAGGCTCGTCAGGATCGACCGCCTTGGTGGCCGGCAAGGCAGCCTGAGACAGGGCTTCACGGCCCATCTCATAGGCAGACCTAAACCCGGCAACGGCAATCTTGTTGTCCTTCAAAGTAGGGACTTGGTTCACAAGCTCCTCAATCTCCTTCTCCCAGCTCTCACGGGACACCAGGTAGACCAAGTCGTCCAAGGTGGTCAGGTGGTGCTTGGCCACGAACGAGGCAGTCCACTCCGGCTTCACATTGGCCAAGGCCACGCAGGCAGCCCGGCCCTGTCAATGCGAGAGGACATCACGACCTGCGAGACACTCAAAGCTGGGAGCCAAAACTACGCATGGGCACACAGGCACCATGAAAACGAGCAAGCCGGTGGCAGCTGCAGTGACCACACGGGGACAGCTCAAGTTAAAACTCGCTCGGTCCAACCTGGTCACACCTAAACAAGTTGGGCAAGGGGGTAAACCACTTGACACACAACCTGCAAGGGGGAAACAGGGGACCCGGGGCCTACATCATATCAAACAGGAAAAACATGGGGGAGGCTATAGCTACCCAGGGGGCAAGTCTCAAAGAGAGAAACTCCCTACCCTAAGGAGCAGCGCAATCCTCACCCAAACACGCTTTTTCCTTATAGCGACTGGGAGGTCAGGCTGACCATCCACAGTGCTCCGCCAAGGCAAGGTACATACCTCGGGGCATACGGCCAAGGCACCGCCGACACACGGTGGACAGGCCGCCTTTGACAAACCCAGATCCTTTCCGTGTGGGGTCCTGGCTAAACGGAACGTCCCGGCAGTAAGGGACCAGGCGAGCATCACCAAAACGCTCCGCCACCACGTGGGTCTTGGTGGCCTGGACAAACCATTCCATGGTGACCGGAGCAGCTTCATCCGGCACCACGCCCTGAAGGTCATCCGGGCTGGCCGAAACATCGGACGCCGAGCAGGAGGAGTCCTCACCGTCACTGCTGGGGCACCCAGGCCCTTCAGCAGCAACAACTTCCACCTCGTCAGCGGCCTCACTCGCGGCCGGCTGTGATGCAGCTGCCTCGGGGAGCGGAGGTGGATCCTGCAACGCTCCCGGTGCCACTTCAACTTCAGGCTGGGCAAGCTGCAGCTGCGGCTCGCTATCATACCAGGGGGTTCGGTGATGCATCTCACCAAACCCCGGCCAAGTCCAGCTATGCACTGGAGCCAAACCATCCTCAGTCAAAGCGACCGTAGGGCCTTCAACTGCCAGAGTTGAAGGAACCGCTGGATGAATTTGGTTTTGACTTGGGCACTGCGAAGAGTGCGGTGACCAGCATAGTGGATGCCCATAGTCAACTGGGCTCTGGCCTTCTGCCTGGTAACACCGCCACCCTGGACGATTTCGACCCAGTTGCCGATGGCCTGCTGCTCAACGTCGGGGATCCCCAACATGTTGCCCAACGTGGGGAGGAACCTGCGGAGGCGGTTGTAGGACGCAGCCTGAGCGCTCTGCGGATCCAGCCCGCACTGCAAGAGGGCCCCACGTAAGATCTCCATGAACCGTCCCCTGGACATGGGCTTGTTCAGGATGAACGGGGTGCCCTCACTGATCTCCCAGAGATCGGAGGCCTGCACTTCCACTGCAGGCAGCAGGAACTGGACATCGGGCTGAGCCTCATGCCCATAGAAGTCCTGCAGCAGGGATGTGACACACATGCCCTGCCATCGGAGCTGCGGCATGGCCCAAGAGTATGCAGGACGGGAGCCCTGCTTCCTGCTCTTGCCCTGGGCACAATGAAACTGCAGCCACTGGGGGTGGACCTCTTCAAGGCGAGAACGTTGGAGATGTTCCGACTGGATGCAGGAGGTGGCAGCCAACACCAGCCAGCCCCAGAGAACCTTGTGGCTGGCGGGAGGCCCCGCCAACAAAAGCTCCACGGTCTGTTCACTGCTGTGGTTCTGGGCATGGAACCGGTATGGCTGGACAAGGTGGTGGGCCATGGGGAAGTTTGCACCCGTCTGGGTCTCAAACCACTTGAGGATGGCAAACATGGAGGACCCAGCAGTAGGTCCACCACGACTCACGTGGTTGAGGAAACTGGCCACCTGGAACGGTTGGGGGCTGGACACAGACCACCCATGTTCCCTGCAATGGCGCACCCATCGCCTAAAGCCACTAGCCAAGGCCCCCAGCCGCTGCAACGACAAACGCAAGGCCGGTCGCAACACCAAGTCCCTGGAGTCCCGGCGCTTGATGGGGTCCTGCAGGTCAGCAGCAGTGACACCCACATCTTCCGGCACCACGATGAACTCCATCAGCAGGTGGAACAGGGTGTCCAACTTAGCCTGCTTCGCCGCCTCCTCCTTGGTGAGGGCACCCAAGTGTGCCTGCTCCGCCAAGCTGAAGTTGAGCCTTGGGGCCTCCGGGCAGCAACCTCTTCACCGTGTTGGCTGCCTTGGCCTGCGGCACAGCATCCAAAGGCCTCGAGGGGTACACAGACTCCCGTTGGGCCACCAAGCAGGTGACATGGGCATGGCGCTGCTCACGCGCTTCACGCACCACCCTGCCATAGATCTGCGCCGCCTTCAGGCTCAGGTCCGCATCGACCCGTGCCGCCATGGACTGGCTCATGGAGTCCAGGAAGCTGTCCACATGGGGGTAGAGACCCACCACATCAGCCACCGTGTCCACTCCCAGAGCGGCCATCTCATTGAGGAAGTCCACCGGGAGCTCAATGGCCAGGTCCACCAAGGTCGGGGACATCCTTTGGACCACCTCTCGCTTGGTGAGCGGCGGCCCTGGAGGCGACCTCGGCCGCATCAATCTCACCTCCTCGGGTGACCTCCTCGAAGGGGATAGCCTGACGAAGCGCCCCGCCTCGTCGTGGAAGCCTGTGACCTCGACGACCGCTTGTTCCGCCGACGTCGTCTGCCTCGCGTGCCCCCAGCTCCATGGCCGGCCCTCGGACTCACACTCCGGGCAGACCTTCTCTTCGGCATCGCAGTTGCGACACACCGCCACAGGTGCCACACCCGTGGACGGCAAGCAGCTTTCGCACCAAGAGTGCGTCCACTCGCCACAAAGGGAGCAAGGCTGGGCCCCCAACTCACGGTCACCTTGGTGGGCACCAGCCCGCAGCAAGGCGTAGGCCGCCCTGGCTCCCAGAGCCTGGAGCCTCACCTCTCGCGGAGCACCACGGTGATCCCCACGTGGATCCGCAGCGATGTGCTCGTGAGCACAGCGCCTCCACAGAGCCCAGTCTGTGGGGCGCAAGGCTGCCATGGACCAGCCCCCCAAAAGTTGAAACACAGGGGGGTGGACCTTGAGCCAAAATGGCATCAAGGTCCATATGTAAACAACTCTTTCAAACTACATGTAGGCCCTACCCAACCAGCCATGCTAACATGCAAAGTAATAAATCTTCGCATTTCTCAATGGTCCATACTGACTTGTACAGTACTGGTTGATAATGGCTCCCAATGGCTCTTGAAAACTGAGTATTCGTGGTGGCTACTGTAGTACAGATCCATTTCGCAAGAAGACGCTGAGAGCTGGTTTTGGCGGGAGCCGAAAGCAACCTTTTTAAGATCTACCAGTTGGCCCATGATGAGCAGCAAAGGTTCCTCTTTGAAATGAGGATCCTATAGCTGAAGCTGTGTGGGGGAACAATTGCCAGAGAAAGAGAACTAGAGAAAGCCAGGTAAAAAGCCAGTGCTCAAAAAGAAACGAACAAGGCAATGCCAGGTTGGGAGGAAAAAAGCAAGCGACGAAAGAAATGAAATCAGCGTTGCAAACGCAACTCAAAAGAGGAAGGTGACACCACCAGCAAGAAGAGAAGCTTCATGAGACCAAAATCAGACCTGAAGCATCACCCTACCTGCAGTCTCCAGGCTTACTTTGGAACCTTTGGAGACTGAAGACCCGATAAGCTTCGCGCTGGGAAAGAAGAAGAGCTCAAGACCAGCATCCCAAGCCCAAAGAAGTAATGAGGAGAAGATCCAGACTTGCAGAAATCTCTTGATCGTTATTCGATCTGGTTGGTCTGTGCAGAATTCGGTCTCAAATTTTGAGAGTCTTGTCCTCGCCTTTGGAATCCGATGTATGCTACCCAACAGCCTTGTTCTTTGGATTTTAGCAATCGTCCTTGTGAAAGCTGATTGAGAACCTGAAGAACTTCCAAACAATTACTTAATTGATGTAAATAAATTGCAACCAATGACGAGAGAAAATTGAAGTTTTCTTCAGAGAAAGCGATTTGGTTTTCTCGGGCAGGCACGAACTCGCGAACTCCAGGAAAATGACGAGCAGTCAGCCACCCTCGGTTGGACAAAGTGAATGCCAGGGTTCAAAAACTTCTTTGCGTTTGAACCGTCTCAGTTCTACATTGGCCAGATTCTTCGACAAGCTCAAGTCGATGACAAAGTTGACCCTGTAGCGATGATGCTTTTGACCACTTGCTAGTTTTTCGGGATCTGACGCTTTGGAACTACTAAACGGTTGCTCTATGGAGAGTTTGTCACACTGATCTACAGTAAAAAGTGAAAGTAGATCTCAAACAAACCTAAATAAACCCCTAAGAATAACTGCTGTTACTTCCTTAGCCTCACTCGGTGGCTGGCGATCATCATGAGCCTTCTTTTGGCTCGCCATCTGCCTGTGAAATCGCTATGCTAAAAGGTGCCCGCACTGCAGCGCCCTCATGCGGAAACCCAACACCCTCACATTCCTTCACCGTCAAACAATACTCTGACCAAAGTCTAGGATACTGTTTTGCACTTTGCCCAATGAGTCTATTCTGTCCGTTGCCCTCCAAGTCGATCAAGTCGCCATGGGGCAACATTATTGGACTTTCAAATGTAGTTGTTTCCCACCACACTCTACATAATCATTTCTAAATATCTCTACATCACTCTATCAGATCTGTGGGTTTTGATGTCTGACATCACAACTTCGATAGGGCTCCTCTTCAACGAGATCCACTCTGCGTCTCTTTTGTCAGCACCCCACCTTGGAACAAACTTCTGCAAAAGTGCTCTGAGGCTTTAGCGGTGGCCATTCATTGATGTTTGCATGAAGGTAGATTAAGGTAAGTATTAAGGTAGCCCCAAAGAACACCTTAGCCCTTTGATTTTAAAGTGGACTCAAGGATCCTACACAGTCCAAGATGGGCTCACGAGATGAACACGCCTCCGACGCAGGTTCAAAACGGTGGTGCTGAGCTTCTGCTGTCTTGCGTGGTATCTTTTTTATGAATGGTGCAAGTGTTCGTTTGCTCGACTTCGTCAATTTTGTTCTCCCACAGAAGTGCTCTTGCAGCCAGTCCGAACAGTCCAAATGCAACCATTGAACATCATTGATCATGGGGTGTTTGTAAATAGCAAAGAACAACTTGCATTAAATACAAGAGTGATGATAACTTGAGATGCTTTGCCTGGGTACCAACATCAGCCTGGACTGCCCCGCAAGACCCCCCCCCCCCCCCCCCCCCACCTCATTCCCCCGCCTCA
>VSDK01024559.1:27119-60285 GCA_009767595.1 Symbiodinium kawagutii
ACCCCCCCCCCCCCCCGCATATAGTCGGTCGCCCTTATTACACATTCCCTGCAATGGATCTTTCTGCCTCATGATAAACCCCTCAATCAAATCGACAGCATCTGAGGCTTCCGTGCTTGGCGAGCTCCTGCTGATCTTTCCCTTCCTGGTGGCTTGGTCAATCAAGAAGAATCTAAGAAAGAGGAGTGAGGAGGATACAACATGTTACAACCAACATCAACTAAAGAGTATCAAGAACTGAGGTTATGGCATGTCATCACAACAATCAGCGATTGCTGAATATGGATTCCATGGATAGTCAAAATCTGATAATGGAACGGGAAATCTGATAATCCAGGTATGTTTTTGTTGTTGCACAGTGATTCCAAGATCATGGAATCACGAATCCCAAAAGTATCCTCTAGAGGTCCAGCGAAGGAAACAAACGATGCCCAGAGTTCTTCCGGCAACGACGACCGCAACGAAAAAAAAGGTGCGAACAATGTGGAGAATAACTTGTGTGATTTGTGTTCGAAAAAGAAGGTGCATTTCAAGATAAGAAAGTGAAGAATGAGAAGAATAACCAAGCTAATAAAAATGGACAAGAATGACAAGAATAATGAAGCTTATAAGAATGTTAAGCTTAGTGTTAAGATTAGTGAAGAATTACCGTGTCATTGCCATGTCGCCACATGGCCGCCGTTGCAGCCCAAAAGAACTGCATCACAGCTGTGGCCACATTAGGTTTCCAAAAACTCTCGATTTTTGTGTCTTGAAGGAAACCGACACGTAATGAAGGACGACTCCATACTCCCTGAAAACTCGTAGAATAAACCCCTACATGAACTAAAAGGATTGACACTTCTTGAGTCGCTTTCTATCCCTAGGTACTGGACATGCTTTACCGCAGTAAGACCATCAAATGGGGGTGGGAAGTTTTGGATTGTACCAAAAGCTGCAGAGTTTTCCCAAGACTGCAGTGATCACTCTTTGGTGGTTCTGCGGTTACTCTAGTCATGAACTCCACTTGCACAATCTTATCTGAATCTCAGAAGTTGACTTTTCCCAAAATTTTGCTCCATGATGCAGAACTTTCTGATTTATTCCTCTTTCCCCTCCTGTCTCGACCATCCAAAAAAAGGTCACCAAATGGTAGAGAGCTGGGATGTGACCACCGAATTTGGAGAGGATGTTTGACAACTGTTTGAAATGAAAATGTTTGAAGTTGGAGTGTTTGAAGTTTCAACTCTTGTTTGATGAAGTTGTTTTTATCTTCAACTCTTTGATGTCTTGACCCCTGTGACCCACACCGCCCCTTCGGTCCCTTGGAGTCAGATCGATCTCTGTGCCCGGGGGAATGGCAAGGAGCTCATTGGCATCAACCTCCAAGGGCGTCCCCAAGGCTGAGAATCGTGAAACTCAATGTAATCATCCTTAACTCAAGGCCTTTAAACATCCTTTAACTCGCACTCCAGTTTTACTTTGAGCCAAAGCATGGCCTCGTCCAGTGCAATACCCAAGCTGGACTCGCTTGATGCTTGACTTGACGCATCATCGGGCTGTGGATTCTCTTGGTGAAATTCCTCCGGGCAAACAGCTGGTCAGACTGAAGCGGCTATGTCCCTGCCATAAGCCGTAAGTCTAATGACAAAAGACATCTAAAAATTGCTAAAGACTTCAAAATGGCGAAAATCAAAGCATCAAAGAAGTTGAAATGCAACCCGAATGACCCGATATGACTGATGACTGATGACCAAACAATACCAAAATATCTGCTGGAAAGTGTATTCTCAACAAACACCCGCGCAAGCTGAAGTGGGCAAGGATGAAGGCAGGGGCCCTCACATAGTGGGTGCCTTACATAATGCCCCTGCAAACCCGTTAAGTTTAAAAGAAACATAATCCGCTATGCTTCCACGTAAATTCCCAAAACGGATTCAGAAGGGTCAACACACACTAAGGTATTTTCAGAGGCTAATGATTAAACCCATTCTTCTACCTGCAAAGGACAAAGACTCCACCGAGAAAACGCTCAAGAACTCAAGAACTACAGAAACTCGAACATTTTCTCTGGCAAGTATTGACATCCAAATGGATTCCACTAAAACGGTCTCTAGCCTGAAGCATCTTCTCTGACAAGTTTTGACACCCGAATTGAAATCCTCTGAAACGGTCTTTTTCTGGAATAGTTTCCTCTGGCAAGGGTTGACGCCCAAACGGATTCCACTGAAACATTTTTGGCCCAAACATATGGCAAGTCTTGACACCCAAAAGGATTCCACTAAAGCATTTTCGCTAGAAAGTTATAACGTTCAAACAGATTCCGGATGAATCATTAAACATGCATGTGTTTGAGAATTGATTTGAAAAAGTCAGTGGGGGGATGCCTGAAGTTGCATTCATATCGGAAGATAAAAAAACGCACAAAGAAACAAAAATACGCAGAAAAAAAACAAGAAATATGGGCATTTGACAACGTGTCTCATGCATAACAAGTTGTTCAGCAAATGATAATGAAATTGGTTCTATTTGCCAGAATTTCCTCCTTCCTTAAACAGTGTAATTTGAAAGAATTGTCGGGACCCTTGCCTTCTTATTTCCACCCTTGTTTGCTTTGTGTCTCTGTTCTCTGTGGTTTGTTCTCACTCTGTCTCTCTTTCTCCTCAAGCTTCGCATGTCTAAAAAGGTACATCCAGTACATCCCGGTGAAGAGGGTTTTGCAAAAAGAACTGCGACCTGCGGTCTCACAGGCTCCTGTTGCAAAACACACAGTCTTAAAGGTACATCCCAGTGAACAGGAATTTGAGGATGACGATCAGGAGGACGAGGAGGTGGATGATGATGATGATGATGATGATGATGATGATGATGATGATGATGATGATGATGATCTTACATGCGTTCCCAATTGCACTCTACGTTTTTTCAAATATGGTTCATGTTGCAAGGAGTCCCCAGCATACCCCGGCCAAAAAAAAATCTGAAAAAATTAAAAATCCCTCCAAAAACTAAATCCACTGGGCAACAATACCGCCTGGATTCATTCACTATCCTCCATGCCCTCGCCTGTGTAGATCCGGGCAATGCCAACATCCTGGAAGGTGCTGGAGGTTCCTCCGCGACAACTCAGCTCTGTGCCATGACAAAGTATGATATCAGGATCCAGTTGTGTCCATGCGATTCCACAGAAATCGAGTGGAAAACTACATCATAAATCTCCACAGGTTCGAATGATCTTCAAATGCACAGTGCACCAACAGGTCCCAATGGACAGCCCTGAGAGAAGGTACCAGTCTCCTCCAAGCGACGCTCAAAGGCTTCGGCATTCTCTTGAGGCCTAACAGAAGAAAGAAAGAGAAAAGAATGAGAAATAAATAAGGAAAGAAAAGTACAAGACTCAGAATTCACTAGAATTCTATAAGAATACGCAGAGGAGAAAAAATAGAAAGAAAAAAAGAGAAAGGGAGATAGAAAGAGAAAAGGAAAAAAAATCCTCAAAGAAAAGCACCAAGAAGGACTCTCATTCTGTAGTTGTTCTTAGTTTTTAGACCAGAAATCTCAAAGCCAAGAAACTATCAACCTGTCGGTGTCACAAATGTAGAAAATAAACGTCGGTGGTTTTCCGAATACCTTAACGGATCTTTTTCAACCTGCCGCAACTTTCAGGAACCTTGCTCTAGGAACCTGGACCTCAATCATTCGAACCTCCTGGAACCTCCCGCAACCTCCCAATTACGCCAGAACCTCCTTGAACCGAATTACCAGGAAACAGCTCCGGAACTTTTCGGAACCTTCGGGAACCTTGAGCAGCCAAATGCACCGGAACACACCGGAGCTTATCTGGGCTGAAGACCCCATGAGCTTGCGCTGTTGGGATGAACCTTTCAAAATCCAAGGATATCCTGGGTATGAATAATGAAGCTTCACGCTCGAGCTTTGAGAAGCTTTTCATCGAAGAGCCGCGTGTTGCATGAGCCGCAACAGGCATACATTAAGCAGAAACCGCAAAGTTCATCAATCCAACAAGTACAGATTAGTGAGCAAGAAAGGACAAGAAAAAGGATAAGGAAGAATTTAGATGAATTGAGATGAATTTATGTCTTCGAAAAAAGTAGAACTACATTTCGATCAAAACAAAATGACAGCTATGAGGTGCCTGGAAATCAGTGCAGCCCAAGGTGCCAATCCCATTGCGTTCGACCATCGAAAAGGCTCAAGTAGTAGACCTGGCAGAGCGACGGCAAGGCTCGCAGCTCTGAGCCTTGAACTTCAGCCACTGCTGAGGTGCAGAACTGCTGCAGAACTGATGAGCTGTTTCGGAACTGATGCAGAACTTAATCTCCCATGTTTTGGAGAACTGCTTCTTCGAAACTTTGTGCTCCAAAAATCTCCAAAACATGCGCATAGGATGAGGCGCTGAAATATCCGAGCTGATTGGCCAGTCTAGGTTGACAACGACTCCTGGAAAAATTGGTTCATACAAAGGACCAGTTAAGACGGCCTGAAACCCTTCAGATGACAAAGTCGCAACACGGCAGCAAAAGAGAGGTGAGGTGTAGGAGTTGTGTCTCTAGCTTTGACCAAATCATTGTGCACCCCACACATAGTCTCAGTTTTTTGAAAGCCCACCGTCTTCCCACAGGCTCCAATTGTCTTTCCTACAGCTGCAGATCATTTGCTGCAGATCACGTGTTTACACTTATGTTGTGGTGTCAGGGCGGTCAGCTCAAATGCGACGCCCTGACACCTGCACATGTGTTGAGACCGAAACAACAAGCAGTGGTTGCATTCTTGGAAAATGGGGGTCTCTTTGTGGTTTGGTGGCAGCTTTGTGCCGCAGTGACATTGAAGCATTGGGACACATTGGAATACTGTCGGTTTGCAACGTTGCAACTCAGTCAGAGTTCGACTTCTTGACTTCTGGATTTCGATATTCCAAGATCGCCAGAATCAGAATGGCAAAGTTGCAGCAATGGAAGCTGAAGCAAACAATGCAGAACTCCTGAAGCTCGGAGCTGTCAGAAATTGTCAGAATATAAAACCCTTAAGAAATCAAACTGAAAACCTTTGATTTGTCTTCGAAACATTAGTAGCCTCCCCTGCAAAACTTGATGACCCTGCAACTTGATAGAAATTAAGGGACTCTGAGTATGGATCGGACTTAGAAACCCACAGAGGCCCTGCACCAGAAAACAGAAGCCCTGTCTTGATATCGCTCTGGATTGACCAATGTCCTGCAGGATGACTTTGATGACATAGAGCAAGTAGATGGAGAAACATCCTCCTGAAAAGGCAGAGCATCTGAGAATGGAGTTCCAAACAAAAATTGAGGAAGAAGCTTTGAAGCTTTGAACTAATCGCATCAAGCGCTTCCTCAAACAAAGTTGGCAGCAAACTCCTCCAATTGCAGCTGCGAGGAAAAGCTCTTCTCTGAAGGGGAAAGGGCGAGCTATGCTTATGGCGCACCTGAGACACACCGTCTCCGGGCCCTCTCGAAGGAAACAAGGACCCAAGAAGATTTGCACCGAACAAAACGAAATTGCCATTTGACAAGTTTTCCATCTGATCATTCTCACTCCAAGCCACCAGTAACTGCCGTAGAGCACCAGGCCCATGATGGGCAGAGATAGATCCAAGACGGATCCTTTGGGCACTATGCCCCAGTGGCTCAAGATGCGGCCGTATGAACTCTTGAAGACGGTGGCGCAGTCCCCTCCAGTCCACGAAGCACTGCAACCAGGTTGGTAGAAGGGGTCTTTCAACCTTGCACACCACGGACCCCCTCAGCTCTTAATTCTTGAAATATATATATATATATATGTTTCCACATTTGTTCCATATACTCTACAGACTCTACATCAAGCTTGGAGCTCTTGCATATATCGAAGCAATCACGGAGATCAACATAACTCCACCTCCCTGATTAACCAACTATCTGTGTATGTTTTTTGTAGAGAAGTGTATCCACATAACACATGTTCAACTGAAATGTTTGAATTCAATATTCAAATTAAATTTTGTGAAAATTCTTCAAATCACAACTTTCCGAATCTTCCAACGTCGCCTGTTCTCCACATACAAAGCATACGTGGCGACGACGATGCCAACCGCAGCCACCGTTTTCACCTTCAACGAACGCCGCATCTCCGCGAGCGCAGGCCGGGACCCGCTTGAGCCACAACGAGAACGAAGTTGAACCAATGAAGTGACCAGCATTGGACCATGTCATGTGACCATGTCATCAAAGTGACGTCAGCATTCCACAGTCACGTCTTATTGGACATTCAGCAGGTGAGCTGTTGACCAATCAGCTACGGCTATGCATCTGCTGAAGAATCGCTGTGGCTTTGTGGACGTGTAGAAATGTACATCCACTGCAGCAGTGATGTTCACTGAAAATTCCATGGTGGCACATTTCCTGGACCCACGCGGCTTCATGTGGGCAAACCATTGGCTTCCAATTCTCAGCGGACCGCCCCAACGGCACCTCGCCGTTACGTGAGAAGCGCTCTTCCCAGTGCGCTGGCAACTTAGGCACCTGCGAATCCAAAAAAATCAGAAGAGTACAATAAAGTGGGTGCAAAAATGCAAAGTTCACTAAGTCATACTAAGTCACTACAGAAGTATGCTGCATAAGTCTATATACATCATAAGTAGTGCTATGGTCTGCAACCAAGAGTGGAAGGGCAGGCGTCCAGTGGCATCTCACAGAATCCGTGCCTGCCATTGGGTCAGGTTGGAACGAACGTTCACATAAAACTCCCCACCATCTGGCCTCGGCAATGCTGGTGTGACTGTTTCAAGTACTTTTGCAAACTTATATGTTGGAGTACAGAAAGAGTAGAGAAAGTGTTTTCCTAAAGGATGATATAATTGGACTCGTGCGACTGCATCTTAATGCATTTAGCCATGTTTACCAAGTCGACAGCCTTGAGGAAGTCAAGTCATTCTATGTGACATTCAAAATTTCTCGTGTGCAGAGGAAACAAACACTCCAATGTCGTCGAACAACGAGGTCACACCACAACAATTCCACTGATGTTGCGACGTGGTTTGCATCTCCCATCCAGCTGGAAGAGTCACTTCCTCGCAGAGTTTGCCACATTCGCAGTGCAGCAAAATGCAAGCAGCAAAATCTCGTCAAAGAGGTCTGCAGCACTTGCACCACATGAATTTTCCATGCTTTCCACAAGGGCTAATCAGTCAATGGGGACCGTCTCTGCTATTTGCCCCTTCTACACAATCTATATTTCTGCACAAGGTTCTACAACCTATTGGCTGGTTGACGTTAATCTGTTCATGACTCTTCGCCAAAGGCAACCTTGTAACAAGAATGTTTTTGCAGATTGGTGATGCTTCTAAAATCTTATCAGTAACAATTGTAGCAAGTTCAGAGTCTGAAGCAAGCCATGCACAGCGGTCCTGACTGTTCTTGGCTGCCTCGAGAGATGCCATCACCGCTGCTCGCACTTCATCCTCCCTGGACAAGGCATTGCAAACATTGCAAATTTGGACAAAGCTCTTCCGAACACATGCCTCTGTACACATCAGAAGCATATGTATTATAAATACACACCGCAATCGTGCAGCACATACACACACCAAACCGAAAACTGTGCGTGTGTGAAGAGTGCAATCAGGCATAGTACAGATGTCTAAAGTACATCGCTGCGGTCTTTGTTCAAGTTTGCATCTCTGGTCCCTGGAGGCAATTAGTTGAAGACTTAAGGGCTGCTCGGTGAGTTCTGGTGCTAAGCTTCTGGCCCGGAAGTATCTTCAGGAGTGGCCTGACACCAGTTCTCGCTTACTCTATGCTGACCTGATGGCAGTAGAAACTGTGGAATGTCTATAAAACCAAAGCTCTTCACAAGAGAAACATGTAGAGTTTCATGTAGAAAGTGCAGGTTCAGAGCTTTGGAGTAGGGGAGACTTCGTGTCTCAACGGTGGAACCTTCAAAGCTCCACCCGACTTCGTGGCCTCTGCTGTTGGCTCCGGTGCGCCGTGAAGCACTTCACGCTGCAACGGCAAGCGGCGGCTGGCAGGGACCTGCAGTTCAAGGGATGAAAAGTGCACTCTGAGACTCTCCACCTCTCTGATCCTCTCTGATCTTCTGGAGACTATTCTCTAGTCTCTCTCTCTCTCTCTCTCTCTTCTTCTCTCTCTGTTCTCTCTCTCCTCTCTCCACTTCTCTGCCTCTCTTTCTCTTTCCATCGGGGTCCACTCGTTCTCAGGCTCCTCATCGCTGCCTGCAACTTGTGACAGCGGTCTGCAAGTCATCTTTAGTACCACATCCAACCATCCTCAAATACTGCGACCTGACAAACGACATGATCGTCTTTCATGGTTACTGGCCCCACCTGGCCGTACCTCATGAACCACACTTTCTCGGAACAAAAATCACTAAAATTGCGGACCGGCCAATCCGAAAGAAGCAACAGTTGTCAACTCCTCTCTGTAGCATCCAATTCCTTTGGGATCTTTCTGTCTTTGAGCGCAGTCTTCACATTCCCAGGCTAAATCCATGTGAATCCACAAGATGCGCCAGCTCAAAATGGGCCTGTACAAGCACCATGCATCCCTTCGCTCCTCACAGTAAAAAGTTAAAATCACGATGAAACATCCTACTTTGACTTGTGACCGAGTGAGCCGCAGTTGGAAGCCACAATTCAAAATTGGACTACATACTTTACTTCCAACCCCGTTCTCAGGTTGGTGGTTGGAAAGATGACTGAAGTCTTACCACTGAAAAATGCGCACATCTGAATACATCTAATGACTTTTTTAGCTTGTTTTCCTCACTTTCTGCAGTCCTTCTGGATGCGACTGGCATTGCAGTCTCTGCCTCGGAAAGAAGCCCATTGCAGGGAACACTTGATACCCGAAGAGCTGACCCACGACTAAGCCAGTGATAGGACAGAGCTGCTGCTCTCGCAAAGGGAAACGGATGAAACGAATGAGATGGATATATGATGACATATGTTTCCCAATTCGTAAAGAGGCGTCCTCAAGTGAAAACTACATGGAGACATAGGGAGAGACAGAAGCAACTAGTCTATCTTTCACTTTCTTTGTCCATTGCATGCATATATTTTCCCTGATGTGCCAATACCATCCTCATCGGATTTAATAGGAAATTGCTTTACACGGATGCAAGACTCATGAACCGAAAAAAGGCGTGGTCAGAAATTACACATATCACATGCAAGGGTTGCTCCCATGGGTGTTACCCAAATGTGTTTCAGTTTGTCTCAAAGCCAGGCAGTTGAATCCCCCACTGGACCACGTTGCTGCTGTGGTTTTGATTTCAAAGAAACTCTCCGTCACCCTTGGGCTCCGTCATCCGGCTGAAAGGTCTTTGCCGCTTTCCGCAAGGAACCCAGCTTACCTTTGCCTGGAAGATGTTGCATTTGAAGACGTTTCGACATGTATGCGGTGTCAGCTTGGCAAGATTAGTTTTCCGTTTTTGATGGAAATGCTATGAAATGCTCTACTTTCTTGCTTTTTCCTACTTGATTTCCAACTTTCCGTGTGTCGCTCAACACTTTGGAAGACACATCGTGATTTTGGGAAGAGCACCTCTCAGATCCGGCGCAGGAGGAAGCTTGCTGCCTAAGATGCATAAAGCGGTGCCGGCTGTGGCTGAAGGACATTGACTCGGGATGCGAAACGCAAGCAGTTTTCTTTCGATGTACTGGCTTCATCTCGTTTATGAAAGTAAATGTGTGAAATCTAAACAATGCGATTGACAGTATACTTCGTTTGCGAGTGCGTAAGCTGACAGAGTCAAGCAGCAAAATTGATAGCACCAAGCAGAAAACCAACTGCCCTAAGCCGGCCATTTCTGCTACCAAGGATCCACTCGGCGAATAATCCTGCAACAAATGTTCAAAGCCTTGCATATTTTACCACATTGCAAGGCACCTTGATACCCCTGTGCTGCCTCGCCACTTGAAAATGGAACAATCTCCAACTTCAGTGGAGGAAGCCCCACGGCCCTACCGTCTTCAAATCTTGCCAGAGAAGGGTGGAAATAGAGGCATTGACCAGAACAAGAGATGTTGAGAAAGGTGCTGCCTCACAAAGCCTTGAATCCACAACATGGAGCCCCCCACAGTTTGGGATCCGTGTTTTGTCCTCAGTGGGGAAAAACTGCACAGTGCCATCTGGAAGGAGCGTCGGGCGTTCCCAGGTTGTGTCCTGGCCAATGGCTACGTGATGCTAAGTGCTAGTGCAATGTTCACGGATGCCAGCAATTGATGAAAATTGATGTTTCATATGGAGGTTCCGGTCTACTGGCTTTGCGTCAATCTCCCCTCGTGCTTCAGAATTCTGACGTGGAAACTCCGCAAAAGCATGGATTGCACAACGTTCTGGCCGTAGCGGCTGTTTGTTCAATAGGGTACCTGTCTGTCCAGCGTTTTTCCATGCCAGGGAGACACCAGTCTGCGAGAAGACGAAGTATATCCGGCCTGCTGCATGCTTGCACAAGCACAAGCCTAAAAACAACTGCTTATCTGAGACAAAGAATGGAAGCACTTGCCAAAAGCATCACTTGCAATTATAATGGAAGCAAGTCCCGTGCTGTTTGCGTTTATGTCTTGGTTTCAAGGTAAAATAATGGTGCCTCCATGCTCTTCTGAGACGTACTCCTCCCATCCAGGTGGCAACCCACCGACCTGCGAAGCATTGCGCTATCTTGGCAAAACAATTTCAAGGCGATGCCCGCTGTGAAAGGCAGCACCATCCCTGAAATCTATCGATCCTTTTCGCCACAACCTGTGATATTGTTCACATGTTTGTTCCTTTTTTTCCATGCTTCTTTCATTTCCTTTTCCCCTAGTTTTTCTTGGTTCTTGTCTTGTCCGTCACTTTTTCCATGCAATGCACTAGGCCTTGTTCGTGTAGAGTGCTGCTTCCAAGGCTGCCTGACAAGGCAGTGCATTCCGCACCAGTTGCCTTGCTTTGGATGCACAGGACTTGACCATACTAATCCGACTGAAGCAAGGCTGCATGTTGGTGGACCTTGGGACTTCTAGCATGTGCATGAAAGGAGTTGCGCATGGCCGCATGGCTCAAATTCACCATATCACAATTCGAATCGCAATGGCAAATCCCACTTTCACTCCATCGTTTTGTCTTCAGACTTTCTTTCCACTTTCTTCAAAGGTTTTACATGTTTTTTTTCATCTTCAATCTCATGATACGTTCAATTAATGACTTTCTTTTCTAATGACTTTCAGCTGGACTGCCTCGGCTTTCTCCTGAGCGTCTATTTGCTCAAGGCCTTGAGCCGGGACAATCGGTCCTTGACCACTCCTTGGTGCAGTGGAGGGAGGCAACGCAGACGGGACGCAAACCTGTCAGACTCCAAACCACACATCTAAACCCACATCTAACTCCACATCTTTCCACATCTTTCTGCTTACAAATTCTGCAATTCACTGTTTTGGGCATCTGATGCATCTGGTAGATTCTGGATGGAATACGACTTGGCTCTCGCACGCATCTCCAGTTCTCATTGCCACGTCCTGGTATTGACACAAGGAATTGTCCATTCGTGATACAAAAGAATTGGCTTCTCTATCAAGCAGACACCCTCGTGATATTTCAACATCCCCTCGGCACTCAAATGGCCCTGGTAGAGAAAACAAATCAAAAGATCTTCGACTGCTGCGACTACCCATTCTGGGCGTCCTGAATCTGTCGCTGCTCCTCATTGCTCTTGGATCGCAGCCTCAATTCTCAAGACAAATCAGGAGCAAAAGGCATTGCGTTCAACAAAGCAAACAGCCAAACCCCCCCCCAAAAAAAGACAACGACACTAAAAGGAAGGCAATGAAAAGACATCCCAAACCCAAACACCACCGCTCCGGTTGGGGCTAACAGATCTAGATAGGAAAGGTCAGTTGAAATGGCTAGAGTCATGGCGAAAAATGACGCAAAAGGCCAGAAGAGGTGCGAAGGGATATCTGAAATGTCTCAAGCAAATGGTTTGCTTCTTTGTCCGGATGCTGAGACGAAGGAGGAAACACAGAGGAGGCAGATAGTCAGAACCTCAACATGCGTGGGTCTTTGATGACGTCGGAAAGGGGCTCCACAACAAGACCCGGATACACCAAGTGAGAGAACGGGCCCATAAACTTTCAGAGAGACTATCAAAACCAGAACATATATGACAATCATGGGAAAGGAAGAAAGTTGGAAGGAAGTAAGATGGAGTAAGAGATAAAAGAATGCGTGGGAGACACACTAGTAGTAATGGAGTTGGAAACAAATGAAGAAAAACATCAGCCACAAGCTTGACAAATAAAGGGCAGGATCCTGGGATCCAGGTGCAAAGGAAACTTTGTTATTAGATCTGTGTGAAACACGTGCGGGTTCTTTTCATTTTGCCTCTCATCCAACTCCTGCTCTCCGAAGTCATCACTTTGTTTCACAAAGATAGCATGCATCTGTTTGGGCAAGCAATGCAAACCGTGAACTCTGAAACTTCTTTGCCCAAATGCATCAGAAGCAGGACAGCTGGGGAAACCAATGCATTCGCATGTGAAACCCTTTTTTGCCACCCTCGACTGCAGAAATTGCACTGTTTAGGGCTTAACGTCTGATCAACAATTCCAAGTACCACCATTTATTTCAACACGGCCGTAAATGTCAAAGCAACAATGGATCGGGAACAAAAGACACAAAAAAGATCCCCATGAACGGAAGCGAATTCGGTACAAACATCACTTTCTATGACTGAAAAACTATACTTCACTCCATTACTTTACTATACTTTTCTTTACGATAAATTGCCTGCACCTTACTGCATGTTTGCTTTTACAACTTGACACAACTGCGGTTTGCACCTCGACAGCGGTGGACCATCCAGGTACATGTCCCTGCCAAGTTGAGATCTGCATCAGTGAAATCCATGTGCAAAACCATTCAGTAAATAAAATGTTGACCATGACATACCATGACCACCTTTGTCAACGAATATTAATCAACAAAACCATGATATCATTAGCATCAGATTGACTTCCGGTGCCCGATGAGCGGAAAGTCGTCTGCGCCTGCTTGTGCTGGGTCGATGAGAACCGCTGCGCCCACTGCGTGCTGTTGTTTGCTCATTGCGATAGCTGACCTCATGCTGCCAAAGCCATCTTCTCCAATGTTCGGAAACCATCAGTCGATAACTCTCGGAACTTCACATAAAAAGAAAGAAAGATGTTGTAAAAATCTGAAGGCAATGATTTACAATCTGTGACACTTGGAGAACGGTCGGTTCTCTGCCTCTTGGTCTTGGAGGGCTTCCACAGCGAGTTTGTCTTGCCATGCCTCAGTGGCGCGACGCTTCAGGCTAGGGCCTTTGGCAGTACCCCTTTGCCAATGAAACAGGAGAGTCACCGTCTTAACAAATCATCCCAAAGAAAGCAAAATCACCTCAACTCTTTCCGAATCCTGTGGCTTCCCTCGTCAAAGCGTGCTGTTGGTTCGCTCGGGTTCCTTGCAGCTTTTCGGTTATTTTCGACAGCAGCCAGGCCTTAGCGCCCCAAACTCTGGAATCTCACAGAAACTGAAAATGTTTCACCAAAAGTCGGCTCTTCTCAATGGAACAAGCAAGGAACGCACGGCGTTGTGTCTGCATACCCATAAGATTGGAACCTGTCCAGAAGTTCTTGGAATTAGAGCTTCGTTCAGCCAAGGCACTTCTTTGTTCCTTGACATACTGAATCTTTTCCTGTTGGTCCTGCTGAAATTAGCACCCGCCAACGGTGCAAAACTTCAATGCGTTGCATTTTCGAAATTGACAGCAGAGCCCTCGTGTTTGAGGAAAGTGGTTTGTGCTTCAAACTTTCTAGGTTTGTGTCCAACAAGTTGCCCAACTAGTGTCTCTGTTTACCGGTTTGCGACGCAAAAAGGTGAGGAAGCAAAGGGGGTATTAGATCTCTTTTGAGATAGCCGTGGTCAGCAGTTTCACAGGTTGAAGCAACTGCTTTCCCTGTCCTTGTCATTCATTGAATCGACAAACCTGCCGATTTTTGGAGGCAGGATGAGAATTCTTGTAAATCACTAGGAAAACAACATCAACTGAACTTGGCAAAAAGCATTTGGATGAAGAAACCATCAATCTTGAGAATCATGATCAAAAACAAAACATCACAGAAGTCGTCAACAAACACGACTGCTTCAGTATCAAAACTTAACTTAAAGCCCTCGAGCTGGCTTTCAAGACTCTCGCAAAGCCCAACATCTGCTCGGCCTCTCGTAAGTGACATCACGGTCTCCAGAACGCCTGGAAACAGGGCATTGAAAACGAAGAATGGGAGATGGACAGAGTCCGTCTCTGACCGTTTCCAAGAGGGGGGTCGGGTGCAACATTGTCTTTCGTGGATGGCCGTGGTGTTTTCCAAGTTCAAGAGCTAGCCCCAACCGACTTCTGACATTCGAAGGGGTGCTTTTCAGGAACTCAGACCCTCAAAGCTTGGGGAGTTGCCTTCCTCCATTTCGAACAGATACGAAAGTTCTCAGGGGAAAGTTGCCCTTCCTTCAGTCCTAAGCCGTGGTCACTTTGGAAAAATCGCCAATGTTTTTGTATCGAAAATGATTTTCGGATGGTTGAGGGGGTACCCAACATACAGCCACAGCCAAGAAACGCGCTCCATCCCCCCTACTGTGATTGCTGGTGAACAGGATACATTTCACAGGTTCACTACCAGGTGGCTTTTTGGTATTTCGGTATCTCACTAGCAGTCCATATGATTCGCTAAAGTTGGTTCCTAAATCTGGTTGACTATTCTCTCTTATTGCTGTTTATTACTCTCCACTTATGTCACTGTTTTACTCTACCATTGCTAGTGGCTTACACCCTTGTTCGTTGCAGAAAACAATTCTTAGAGTAGGGGTAAATAGTTACTATAATCAATGAAACTTACCTCAGAGTTACCTAACCAATTCAAATCGTCACCAACCTCGGAACAACGATAGAAGAAAAAGACCTCAAGGGACACCTGCGGCGCTTCCCGACGCTGAGGATCAAACATCTTGACGAGCTCTCTGACCTGCAAGAAAGGGCTATGCCAATCGTGCCGTTGGGAACACTGCACAAATTGAGGGCAACCCCAATCCTGTGGCAGATACAGGTACTGGGCCCTAACCCAGTAGATACAAGTGGAAGGCAATAAAAATTGAATAAACTCCCAACAATCAAATGGATCCCCAATCCCGTAGCCATAAAGCTTATGAACCAACACACTGCAAGGCTTGTCATCGGGGACCCAAGTGATCAGCTGCCTCAACGGAGTAGAAGAGCTCGGAACCCTTCAGAGCTTTGATTGCACAAAAAAGAGCTATGAGGCGTTCGATCCTCGGGGGACAGTTCTGACTGCATTGAATCTTCGTCTTGGCTTGCCGAAGTCAGCAGAATCCGAAGTATTTCCAGCGGATATTTGGTTCAAACCAGACTTGAAGATCAATATTGAATGCAAGTCTTAAGTGACCAGAACCGCTCAAAAACGAGGTTCACTTGCTGTATGACGTCAAACCCTCTTTCTCTGAGCACCCTCAAATAGCCACAACACCCAACCGCTGTTGACTAAGGAGACTGAGGGAACTGAGGCTTCTGCCACAGCATTTTGGTTTGGAACCAGAAATCGTTCAGCAGCGGATTCCAAGTGATGGGCTCCTACGCAGGAGTTTTGTCTGATCCCAGCTGAACCCCAGTGGATACTTTTAAAACGTAGCTATCTCCATTGGAAGGGACTGTCATACTCCAGGTTGGACAAGTGCATTACATCGAGATGAAGAATGAAACTGAACTCACCTCTGAAATTCTCTTGGACACTCCTACATTGCTTGAGAAACTCCCGAGACCGTGGAGGTGAAAACAACCCTCTCTCTCTGCTGCGCTGCTTCAGTCCGGTGGAGGTAATCGACCACGGCGGAGACCTTGGGAAGTGCACAAAGGCACCGCCAGCGCTGCAAGTTTGTTCAGGGTTCTTCTCAGAAACAGTTGTGCAATATATTTTTTTCGAAACATAAGTATATACATATCTTATCATCTTGGTTTCTATTGCCTTGGTGGCCCTGGCACATGGCTTTCATAGGCAAAATTAGGAGGTGCCCAACCCTAGCCACGACAAAATTACAATGCCCATCGTTAGCAAGAATCACTACAAAATTGGCTTACGCGAAAAACCGATGTTACTACAAAATGGACCTCTCTGGTTGAAGGGCCAGTTCAGCCTATCTTGGATGGCCATGGATGGCCTGTTTCCAGCAACCAGCATTTTGTAGAAGCCAAGCTGTAGCATGCTGCAGGTATTCGCCCGTATCTTGGACAGCCTTTTTCCCCAAACCCCAGCTTTGGTAGTCTCTTGCCGCGCTGGTGCCCAACATGGGCCAAGAACAACAATCCAAGCACAGCAATTTGAGTGTACCTGAGGTCTGCCTAACCCAACAATGGTCCAGCATCGGCCCAGAGCAACAATCTAGGCAAAGGGATCTGTCTGCCGGATCTGTCTGCCCAATCTGTCTGCCCCATCTGTCTGCCCCATCTGTCTGCCCGATCTGTCTGCTCAATCTGTCTGCCCAGTCTGTCTGCCCGCTTGTTCATTCAGAAACATGTGGTGCGCAAAACCTATTTGTCCAGCATTCCAGTGGAACGTGTCTGCCCAGTTTCTCCGTGGGTCCATGCACGCTACAAAAAAGATGAGGCCGCCTGACTTTTACTACAAAATGCCTTTCATGCCCAACTATTGCATGAAGTTGCAATACCCCATCACTTGTTCCCAGCAAGACACGCCAAATGTTGACATTTAGTGTCTAGTAGTGTCAACCAATTTCACTTAGTGTCAATTATTGTCAAGTAATTAGTGTCATTTAGTTCCAACTACTGCTATTTAGTGTCAATTTGTGTAATTGGTGGCATTTAGTGTCAATCAGTGTCAAGTAGTTTCAATCGTCATTTAGTGTCAAGCAGTGTCAAGTAGCTTTAATTATTATCAATCGGTTTCACTTTAGGTTAGTGTCAATTAGTGTCATTTTGTGTCAATCTGTCATTAGGTGTCTTATGTACTTGCTGACGGCAGGTAAACATTTAACTTATCCAAGGCATCCAATTTTGTTTCCTTCAAACTTTGTGAGTTGCAACAGCCGTGCATTCCTCCGGTTGCATTTGGAAACCAGCTTTGAAGAGTGAACTCTGGCACAATTGCATTTGACTTGTAATTTCTGAGCGTTTTCGGCAACGTACCAAAAAATCAAATACTAGTAGAGGCGTTTTTTTCGAATTCCAGACTGGTTTGATTTTATAGACCGGTGCGTCAGTTTTGATTCTTGCAAGACCCCGAAATATCAAAAAAACTGTTTGAATTCAAGCAAAAAAAGGCCAATAAAATACGCGGGCTCCCCACGCCCGGCACAACAAGCTAGGCAAAGCGATTTTGATGTGCCACCTATCTAGACACTGCAGTTGAAGTGTACCGCAACATGGGCCCGCAAAGCCATCTAGGTATAGCAACTTGATTGTGTCAAGATCTGCCCATCCAGCTACTGCACGCTACAAAATGATGATGCTATCTTACTTCACTAAAAAGTGCATTTCGTACCTGACTCTTGCATGAAGTTCCAACTCCCCTCACCAATTCCCAGCATTGGTCCAACATGGGCCCGGCACGTCAATCTAGCCAAAGCAATTTAAGTGTACCTAAGGTTTACCCATCCCAGCAGTGGTCAAACATGGCCCCTGCACAACGATTTAGGCAAGGCAATTCATATAAGTGCGGAACACCTGTCTGTCCGATTGTTCATTCAGAAACATGTTGTGAGCTAAACCCAAAAGGTCCAGCGTTCCACAGGAAAATGTGTCTGCCCCGATCCTCCTTATGTTGCAGGTTGATGCACACTACAAAAAGATTAGGCCGCCTGACTTTTACTACAAAATGCCTTTTGTATCCAACAACATTGCATCAAGTTCAAACATCCCTCATTTCTTCTAAGCAATGAGCCAACGTGGGCCAAACACAACAATCTGAGCACAGCAAGTTAAGTGTACCTGAGGTCTGCCTAACCCAACAATGGTCCAGCATCGGCCAAGAGCAACAATCTAGGCCAAGCAATTTAAGCGTGGAACATATCCGATCTGTCTGCCCGATCTGTCTGCCCAATCTTTTGCCTGATCAGTCTGCCCCATCTGTCTGCCCCATCTGTCTGCACGATCTGTCTGCCCAATCTGTGTGCCCGATCTGTCTGCTCAATCTGTCTGCCCAGTCTGTCTGCCCGCTTGTTCATTCAGAAACATGTGGTGCGCTAAACCTATTTGTCCAGCATTCCAGTGGAACGTGTCTGCCCAGTTTCTCCGTGGGTCCATGCACGCTACAAAAAAAATGAGGCCGCCTGACTTTTACTACAAAATGCCTTTCATGCCCAACTATTGCATGAAGTTGCAATACCCCTCACTTGATCCCAGCAAAACACTGCAAATGTTGGTATATGGTATATAGTATTCGTGTCAATCAGTGACATTTAGTGTCTAGTAGTGTCAACGAATTTCATTGAGTGTCTAGTAGTGTCAACGAATTTCATTTGGTGTCTATTCGTGTCATTTAGTTCCAACTACTATAATTTGGTGTCATTTAGTGTCAATCAGTGCCATTGAGTGAAATTGTATGTCAATTAGTCATTTTATTTTTTTTGTACTCTTGTGACGGCATGTCATTTAGTTCCAATTGGGATCATTTAGTGGCAACTTTCATACTTGGTGTCATTCAGTGTCAGTTTGTGTCAAGTACCTTCTAGTAACGTCAATTAGCTTCATTTTAGTGTCCTTTGGTGTCAACTAGTGCCAAATAGTTTCAATTCGTGTCAATCAGCTTCACTCTAGTTTAGCGTCGATTGGGATCGTTTGGTGTCAATTGGTGTCATGTTATGTCAAGTAGTCATTTGATCTCTCTTGTACTCTTGTGACGGCATCTCATTGAATTCCAGTTGGTATTTTTTAGTGGCAGTTTGTGCATATGTTTGGTGTCAGTTTGTGTCTAGTAGTGTCAATTAGCTTCATTTTAGTGTCAATCGGTGTGATTGTGTGTCAATTCGTGTCATTGTGTGTCAATTGGTCATTTGGTGTCTTATGTGCTCTTGTGACGGCATGCAATTTAGATCCACTTAGTCTTATTCAGTGGCGATGTGTGTATTTGACGTTGGTGTCAATCAGTGTCAAGTAGTTTCAATCGTCATTTAGTGTCAAGCGGTGTCAAGTAGCTTTAATTACTGTCAATTGGTTTCACTTAAGGTTAGTGTCAATTAGTGCCATTTTGTGCCAATTGGCCATTAGGTATCTTACGTACTTGCTGACGGCACCTAAACATTTAACTTATCTAAGGGCATCCAATTTTGTTTCCTTCAAACTTTGTGAGCTGCAACAGCCGTGCATTCCTCCGGTTGCATTTGGGAACCAGCTTTGAAGAGTGAACTCTGGCACAATTGCATTTGACATGTAATTTCTGAGAGTTTTCGTCAACGTAGAGGCGTTTTTTTCGAATTCCAGACTGGTTTGATTTTAAAGACCGGTGCGTTAGTTTTGATTCTTGCAAGACCCCGAAATATCAAAAAAACTGTTTGAATTCAAGCAAAAAAAAGGTCAATAAAATACGCGGGCTCCCCACGCCCGGCACAACAAGCTAGGCAAAGCGATTTTGATGTGCCACCTATCTAGACACTGCAGTTGAAGTGTACCGCAACATGGGCCCGCAAAGCCATCCAGGTATAGCAACTTGATTGTGTCAAGATCTGCCCATCCAGCTACTGCACGCTACAAAATGATGAGGCCATCTTACTTCACTAAAAACTGCATTTCGTACCTGACTCTTGCATGAAGTTCCAACTCCCCTCACCAATTCCCAGCATTGGTCCAACATGGGCCCGGCACGTCAATCTAGCCAAAGCAATTGGAGTGTACCTAAGGTCTACCCATCCTAGCAGTGGTCCAGCCCGTTTCTCCCTATGTTGTGGGTTCATGTACCCTACAAATTGATGAGGCCACTTTGGATCAACAACGGCTCAGCTCAGCTAGAATCCGTGCATGAAGGAATGGGATCCCCTGAGGTTCACCCCTCTTCCCCTCTGAGAAGGAAAGAGTTTCCTCCAAGCACAAATGCCAGCATAAGCCTTGCACGCTACGAAAAGATGAGGCCATCTTACTTCACTACAAACAGAATTTCGTACCCCACTCTTAAATGAAATTCCAACACCCCTCACCAATTCCCAGCATTGGTCCAACATGGGCCCGGCACGTCAATCTAGCCAAAGCAATTTAAGTGTACCTAAGGTTTACCCATCCCAGCAGTGGTCAAACATGGCCCCTGCACAACGATTTAGGCAAGGCAATTCATATAAGTGCGGAACACCTGTCTGTCCGATTGTTCATTCAGAAACATGTTGTGAGCTAAACCCAAAAGGTCCAGCGTTCCACAGGAAAATGTGTCTGCCCCGATCCTCCTTATGTTGCAGGTTGATGCACACTACAAAAATATTAGGCCGCCTGACTTTTACTACAAAATGCCTTTTGTATCCAACAACATTGCATCAAGTTCAAACATCCCTCACTTCTTCTAAGCAATGAGCCAACGTGGGCCAAACACAACAATCTGAGCACAGCAAGTTAAGTGTACCTGAGGTCTGCCTAACCCAACAATGGTCCAGCATCGGCCAAGAGCAACAATCTAGGCCAAGCAATTTAAGCGTGGAACATATCCGATCTGTCTGCCCGATCTGTCTGCCCAATCTTTTGCCTGATCAGTCTGCCCCATCTGTCTGCACGATCTGTCTGCCCAATCTGTGTGCCCCATCTGTCTGCCCGATCTGTCTGCTCAATCTGTCTGCCCAGTCTGTCTGCCCGCTTGTTCATTCAGAAACATGTGGTGCGCTAAACCTATTTGTCCAGCATTCCAGTGGAACGTGTCTGCCCAGTTTCTCCGTGGGTTCATGTACGCTACAAAATTAAACCACCGTAGACCCCAAACAGTTTGAAGTTATCAATTAGTATACGTTTTGGACAAAAATGATCACACTTAAGGTCGCCACGCTCTGTATAGACCATGTTGTTTTGTACTTGTGACGTGTTGGGTCAATGTTTTTTCTGTATCTGCCAGGTGAGGGTTGTTAGATTTTATGTCAATTATCTCCTTCTCGTTTTCCTCTTGTCCAAATAGAATGCTAGAAGATATGCCAGATAGAATGCCAGAAAGATATGCCAAATAGAATGCCAGAAGATATGCTAACTGGAATGCCACAAATATATCGAAATAGATTGCCAGAAGATATGCCAGACAGAATGCCAGAAGATATGCCAGAAGATATGTCAACTGGAATGGCAGAAGATATGTCAGATCAAATGCCAGAAGATATGTGAGATAGAATGCCAAAAACTATGCCAAATAGATTGCCAAAAGCTATGCCAGATAAGCACCAAAAGCTTTGCCAGATAAACACCAAAAGCTTTGCCAGATAGAATGCCAAAACCTATGCCAGATAAAATGCCAAAAGCTATGCCAGAAGAGATGCCAAAGAGAATGCCAGGAAGATATACCAAATAGATTGCTAGAAGATATGCCAGATAAAATGCCAGAAGGTATGCCTGGAATGCCAAGGAATTGCCAGAAAATATGCCAGAAGATATGCCAAATACAATGGCAGAAGATATGTCAAATAAAATGCCAGAAACTCTGCCAAATAGATTGCCAGAAGATATGGGAGATAGCATGCCAGAAAATATGCCAGAAGATGTCTTGCCATGATGGAGATCATTGAAATACATTTTTTTTTTCGAAGGCAAATATTGTTTTTTCGATTGTAGCCCTTCAGCCAATCTTGAGTTGCAATCCATTCGTTTCTGTGTGAATTTTTTGACCGCCCGGCCCCCCCTGATGATTGTTAATTTCACTCGAGATGTTTGATTAATTTAGGATTTTGCAAAGATTTGTTTTGCGAACGAAATATGTGGATCAGCTGCATAGACTATTGTAGTGCGGTGGCTTTAGTTTAGCTGGTTTGAGGTTTCTGCGTCTGTGTGCTGTTACGTCCATAGGTTTGTTTGCTGTTAGCTGCTAGTTTTTGGTCAACAACTGGTTGGGTGTGTGGCTGCCCAAAAAAAAAATGCCAGAAGATATGGTCAGAAGATATGCTACCTGGAATGCCACAAATATATCGAAATAGATTGCCAGAAGATTTGCCAGGCAAATGCCAGAAGATATGCCAGAGATATGTCAACTGGAATGGCAGAAGATATGTCAGATAAAATGCCAGAAGATATGTGAGATAGAATGCCAAAAAACTATGCCAAATAGATTGCCAGAAGATATGCCAGAGAGAATGCCAGAAGATTTGCCAAATAAAACGCCAGAAGATATGTTAGAAGATATGTCAGATAGAATGCCAGAAGATATGCCAAATAGAATGCCAGAAAGATATACCAAATAGATTGCTAGAAGATGAAAGGAGTTTGCAGACAAATCAAAAGAGCTGGGAGACAAATCCAGAATCCGGACACCACCCTTGACAGCATCCGGAGACAAATGAGAGGACCTGAAAAACAAATGAGAAGACCTGGGAGACAAATGAAAGGACCTGGGAGACAAATTAAAGGAGAAACCGGACACCACCCCTGACACAACACCCGGAGACAAATGAAAGACCTGGCAAACAAATGAAAAGAGCTGGGAGACAAATGAAAGAACACCAGACGAGAAGGCGGACACCACCCCTGAACCAAGGCGGACACATCTTAAGATAGAATTGAGTACCCCAACAGTAAACTGTTTGGGGAAAAAGCAAAATCATGCGACCAAAGGGACCCAGAGTGGAATACAAATGAAGGGCAAATGAGAGACAAGTAAGACGCAAAATCATGCGACCAAAGGACCCAGAGCGGGAGACAAATGAAGGGCAAATGAAAAACAAGTAAGAGGCAAAATCATGCGACCAAAGGGACCCAGAGTGGAATCCAAATGAAGGGCAAATGGGAGACGAGTAAGAGGCAAAATCATGCGACCAAAGGGACCCAGAGTGGGAGACAAATGAAGGGCAATTGGGAGACAAGTAAGAGGCAAAATCATGCGACCAAAGGGACCCAGAGTGGGAGACAAATGAAGGGCAAATGGGAGACGAGTAAGAGGCAAAATCATGCGACCAAAGGGGCCCAGAATGGAAGACAAATGAAAGGCAAAGGGGAGACAAATAAGAGGCAAAATCATGGGACCAAAGGGGCCCAGAGTGGGAGAGAAAAGGGAGACACATGAAGGACAAATGGGAGACAAGTACAGGAAATCATGCGACCAAGTGGACCCAGAGTGAGGATTGAAAGGGGAAACAAATGAAGGACAAATGGGAGACAAGTACAGGAAATCATGCGGCCAAGTGGACCCAGAGTGGGAGAGAAAGGGGAGACAAATGAAGGACACAAGGGAGACAAATGGGAGACAAATGAAGGAAATCATGCGACCAAGTGGACCCAGAATGGGGATTGAAAGGGGAAACGAATGAAGGACAAATGGGAAACAAGTACAGGAAATCATGCGGCCAAGTTAGCCCAGAGTGGGAGACAAATGAAGGGCAAAATCATGCGACCAAAGGGACCCAGAGTGGAGACAAATGAAGGGCAAAATCATGCGACCAAAGGGGCCCAGAGTGGGAGACAAATGAAGGGCAAAATCATGCGACCAAAGGGGCCCAGAGTGGGAGACAAATGAAGGGCAAAATCATGCGACCAAAGGGGCCCAGAGTGGGAGACAAATGAAGGGCAAAATCATGCGACCAAAGGGGCCCAGAGTGGGAGACAAATGAAGGGCAAAATCATGCGACCAAAGGGGCCCAGAGTGGGAGACAAATGAAGGGCAAAATCATGCGACCAAAGGGACCCAGAGTGGGAGAGAAAGGGGAGACAAATGAAGGACAAATGGGAGACAAGTACAGGAAATCATGCGGCCAAGTGGACCCAGAGAGGACAAATGGAAGACAAATGGGAGACAAATGAAGAAATCATGCGGCCAAGTGGACCCAGAGTGGAGATTGAAAGGGGAGACAAATGAAGGACAAATGGGAGACAAGTACAAGAAATCATGCGGCCAAGTGGACCCAGAGAGGACAAATGGAAGACAAATGGGAGACAAATGAAGAAATCATGCGGCCAAGTGGACCCACAGCGGGAGACAAATGAAGGGCAAATGAAAAACAAGTAAGAGGCAAAATCATGCGACCAAAGGAACCCAGAGTCTGAGGACGCAAGCCCGGAGACAGAGTCAAAATCATACGGCCAAGGCAAGCGACCCTTTTCAAAGGAGTAAGAACCCCATACAGGTAAACCTGTTTGGGGAAAAATGAGCCATTTAGATCCACTTAGTGTTGTTCAGTGGCAATGTGTGTATTTGACATTGGTGTCAATTAGTGTCAAGTAGCTTCAATTCGTTTCAATGAGCTTCACTTTAGTTTAGTGTCAATTAGTATCATTGAGTGTCATTTTGTGTCAACTGGGCCATTAGGTGTCTTATGTACTCGTGCCACGGCACGTAAAGATTTAACTTATCTAAGGGCATTCAATTTTGTTTCCTTCAAACTTTGTGAGTTGCAACAGCCGTACATTCCTCCGGTTGCATTTGGAAACCAGGTTTGAAGAGTGAACGCTAGCACAATTGCATTTGGTTTGTTGATTTCTGATCGTTTTCGGCAACGTACCAAAAAATCAACTACTAGTAGAGGTGTTTTTTCCGAATTCCAGACTGGCTTGATTCTAAACACCGGTGCGTCAGTTTTGATTAAACCCCCGAAATATCAAAAAAAGTCAATGAAATACGCGAGTTCCCCTCGCTCGTCACAACAAGCTAGGCAAAGCGATTTTGATGTGCCACTTATCTAGACACTGCAGTTGAAGTGTACTGCAACATGGGCCCGCAAAGCCATCCAGGTATAGCAACTTGATTGTGTCAAGATCTGCCCATCCAGCTACTGCACGCTACAAAATGATGAGGCCATCTTACTTCACTAAAAACTGCATTTCGTACCTGACTCTTGCATGAAGTTCCAACTCCCCTCACCAATTCCCAGCATTGGTCCAACATGGGCCCGGCACGTCAATCTAGCCAAAGCAATTGGAGTGTACCTAAGCTCTACCCATCCTAGCAGTGGTCCAGCCCGTTTCTCCCTATGTTGTGGGTTCATGTACCCTACAAATTGATGAGGCCACTTTGGATCAACAACGGCTCAGCTCAGCTAGAATCCGTGCATCAAGGAATGGGATCCCCTGAGGTTCACCCCTCTTCCCCTCTGAGAAGGAAAGAGTTTCCTCCAAGCACAAATGCCAGCATAAGCCTTGCACGCTACGAAAAGATGAGGCCATCTTACTTCACTACAAACAGAATTTCGTACCCCACTCTTAAATGAAATTCCAACACCCCTCACCAATTCCCAGCATTGGTCCAACATGGGCCCGGCACGTCAATCTAGCCAAAGCAATTGGAGTGTACCTAAGGTCTACCCATCCTAGCAGTGGTCCAGCCCGTTTCTCCCTATGTTGTGGGTTCATGTACCCTACAAATTGATGTGGCCACTTTGGATCAACAACTGCTCAGCTCAGCTAGAATCAGTGCATGAAGGAGTGGGATCCCCTGAGGTTCACCCCTCTTCCCCTCTGAGAAGGAAAGAGTTTCCTCCAAGCACAAATGCCAGCATAAGCCTTGCACGCTACGAAATGATGAGGCCATCTTACTTCACTACAAACAAAATTTCGTACCCCACTCTTGCATGAAGTTCCAACGCCCCTCACCGATTCCCAGCATTGGTCCAACATGGGCCCAGCACGACTATCCACCTAAGGTCTGCCCATCGCAGCAGGGATCCTAAGAAATTCAGTTGTCGTTGTGTTTTAATTTTCCTCATCCTAGGTCGTTGTTTTGGTTAAAGTCATTGCCATAAGATTAAAAGCCACCAAAAGCCAACCAGCCAAGCGATCCTTCAGCAGTTCCAAACAGCTTGATGACGATCACTCCCCTTCTGACATGCAAAAGCAAAGAACATGTCCACTACAAAATTGGTTCGAACTCATTCGGAAGAAAATTGATGAATGCAAAAACAAACATTATTTTCACTACAAAATTAAATGTTAGGTCCCACTTTGTAAAAATGACCTCAGCTAAAAACCGGTCACTACAAATTAGACTGGACCAAGACCAAACATGTGTGGAAAAACCAAAGGGAAGATCAATTCGTAATTGACTCAACCCCTTACATTCTGTAGTGCAATTGGGAATGGGGATATCTATAATATACATGTGTGTTTTTTCTCGTAATGTGAATGCTCTTCATTTTTTGAGTCTTGATTCTTGTGCCAAACATGCTTACATGCTCATGGCCAGCTATGTCATTCACCACCTGGCTTGGAGCTTTGGTCAAGAGTTGTACCTAGTCACCCAAACCTCGTTCTCGAGCAAGATAGAACCCTGTCGGACCACAGCAAGGTCAAACATCATCTCTTCCAACCAGCTGCTGTCAGCAGTGCAGCTGAGAGACGCTCCCGCCACTTCCGCTCCCATGGCAAATACAGGAGCTTCATCAGCTGCTTCTCCGAAGGCCAAAAGGTCCTACCGCAGCCATTGAAAATTCGGCTTAACATTGGCAAACTGAAAACACGGGTCAAAAATCTTGAAACAGAAAAGTCTTCTGCTCTGAAAACATCTTGTCTCGTCCCCAGTCAGGTCCGAAGTTTGGAGCTCAGGTGCAGACACGTCAGCTTTGTAGGCCCACACCAACAAAATCGTCCAGCCTCGGCTGCCCTGATCTGTTGTAGATATGGAGATTTGCATTTAAGGGACCCAACTCCCACACCCAAAAAATGGAAACATAATGCACTTTGAATAAGATTTATACTTCAAAGTTCAAAGGGACATAATGTAAGACATCGTAGGACAATGGAAGGGTTGCCAGTTGTGGACATACGGAAGCACCCCCTTCTGTTGACCTTCCTCCAGCTACCAACAGCGCTGAACCCTTGTAAGGTTCTTGTGAGGTCAGTTTGAGGTATGCGATTTGAGGAACAATTCGGAGGATCTGAGTGTCCCGCGGATCAGGAAGCACACCATCAAGTAGGAGATCTTAGTGTTAGCCCAGTGCAATTGATTGACCTTCAAAATGTCTTCACGTGTCCCCTCCATGTCCTACATCATTTTTGTTTCAGCCTTCTTTCGGCGGAACTCTGAAGGAGTGTTGATTCTACAAGTATTGTTGTGTCAAAACTGCTATGTCCAAGCTTCCCTATCTGTATGCAGTCTGAGGATGAGCTTTTCAGTGGTAAAGGAGCAGAATATGCCAACAAAACTGCCACTACTGGACCAAGGGCGAGACTACGTTGTGGACGTTCCTGGCACCAGCGTTGAAAGGCATGCAGTGACAATGCTCAAAGGTCTTTGCATCGAAAGAGACATCTTCAATCTCCACAACTTCTGAAGCCCTTCGAGGTGAACATTTTAAGCTGAACTGTCATCAGTTGCCCGCAGCACCAACATCCAACCCGTCCAACGTATCCAACCGACGCTTGGAACCTGTTCCGAGACGGTGCCCCCACCAGTTCGTATGAGTCACGAGGCCTCTGCAACAGGAGCTCCAAGATCTCTGCTTCCATTGCGAATCCAATTTCTTTAAACATTAAAATGAGGAGTCCACTTCCATGCAACAAACTCGTGTTCGTCTATCCTAACAAGTCCCACCGCCCAGTATCTTGATTCATCTCCCACATCTGATATGTCTACAAGTATCTGAAAGTATATCATATTGTATCCATGATCAGTTTACATTTTGAAGAATGGCTGCTTCCATGGCGGAAAACGCGAGCGCGCTGTAACTGGGTGAGTCAGACACAAGCTCCACAGCCATCACGGAGCCTGCAGGAAATGGATAGGAAAATGAAACAACCATAAGTTGATTTCTTGAAGATCAATGGCCCTTTCTCAAAGTACACACAATGGTGCTGCATTCGTGATTGACCCAACTGGATGTGCAGAACACAAAATCTCAGCACTGTTTCAGGGTGCACAAAAGGCCTGGACTGTTTGGCAAACGATCACATTCAGCTATCACAATGTCCTCGCGGCTTAGACGACAATGGAGAGCGTGAACAGCCGGAGCGGTTGCTTTCAGACTATCACATTGTCAAAGGTTGGTACATTTGGAAGTCAAGAGCAGATACTATGCTGCGTGTATCGAACTGATTCACTACTCCTCAGTTGGATGGAACCAGGCGGGGGCCACATGCTTGCGCGGAACCAAATTTAATAGTGAGTTCAGTCAATGGTCATAAAATGCCATTGATGTCATAAGTTGTCAACTTCGTTACTTTGTTGTTTGATGAGATCATTGCAGTAACCTCACAGTCACTGGCGAACCAGATTTAATCGACAGCTTCTTTGGTTTCATTTTCCCATCAATTTGTGTAATCCGTTTCCCCTCAGCTATTTGGTTGGCTTGACACGGCGTGGTCTTTATGGCTGTGGGTCAAGACCCAAACTTACACAAGGTCTTCATTCCAAATGCCAAACAAATTGACAAGTGGGATGAGAATAGATACTCTGTCTTTGAGGGTGGTTGCCATTGACCCATCCCCATAGTTGATTCGTGGATACCACCTCTATTGGTGGGTTAATATCAATACTGTACATTGGATAGATATCCATGTCATTGGCTCCATACCTGTCTATGATCCAACATTCACTCTCGCTAACTAGTGGGTTCGATGTCATATACAGTGAAGTGCGATATATTCTACAAGGTTATACATATATATATATATATACGTTTGTATAGATACACACCAAACACGTTTAAAGATCAAATACACATCTTGAATCTATTTTTGATCTATTCTTCATCTGTTTAATCACTGTATGAAATATACATACAAGAATGTGTTTAATCTATTTAAAGATCTTGGATTTGAATTCTATGTGACCCAAGAATTGACCACGTCTCCTCTTGTGTTCTGCTCCACGAAGTCCCGCAGCCGAGGCCGGTCCAACGGCGAACGCGATCTCCCTGCGGTGTCAGTGCCGCGAACATGAACCAAAACAACAAAAGAACAGACAGATTGAAAGGAGAATGAAGGAAAAATGAAGGAATGTAAAGAATGTAAAGACTGGGAAGGAGTAGAAGGAGTGATCAGAAGTGATAACCCAGTGATGGTCAGTATGCCGTACACATCCAAAACGTTTTAATTGGTGGTTTGCCCAATATACATGACGGTTTTCCACTGGTTCTGGGGGTACCACCCCCAATCATGGAAAGCAAAAGACATCAAAATGGCCAAATGGGGGTGCCGCCTATCCTTTGCTGGACTCATATGTAGCTCAGCTCTCGTGGCTCAAAAACACACACACGACTTGATGAGATCGTGAGCTCAGGTCCAACCACAGCTCGAACACCGGCCCCTGAAGCTGGCTCCCGGACCCGTGTGGTGATACTCTCGTTGTCTTGCCACCATGACACTGCATACCTTGCTTCAATCTTTCGCAGCGACGACTCAACCTGTCTATCTGCAATACAAATATCGCCTGTTGAGACATCGGAATTGCGAGTACAGTACAAAGTATGTACTGTACATAATTTGCAATATTTAAATTGAGCATCTGGAGAACATGGCCATCACTGTCAAATTCTTCTCAACTGCAGCATCATGAATTCAGCCTGTTTTTTTTTTGCAAAGCCATTTCAGATGAAGCGATAAAGTGATCGTGACCGTGATCAGATTTTTGGAAGAAAGACGAAGAAAGTATTTCTTGAGGAGCAATGTGCACGACTGCGCAACGAAGAAATGCTGACTTCAATACATGGGATTATCAACTTAAATGAAAGAAACAACCTCCACAAACAAAACAGATCGCCGCCAAGCTGCGGTATGTCGTCATCTTTGAAGCCCCAGCGTCGAGCGCGCACCACGTCAGGTGACAGGCGGAAGACCATTCGAATCTGGATCAAAACTGACTGAGGTCAATGATACGAGTCAATTCAAAAAGAAATAGAAGAAATAGAATAAATAGCATGGAAATGAGGTTAATAAGTAGACATTGCTTTGTGGAATAAATAGGCGGTGTTTCTTCGTTGCCGAACTGGTACTGGGTAAAAGCTGTACCTTTAATTACTGCATTGCGCTTTCAATAAACTCTTCTCCAAAAGTTCTCTATAGAAAGGAGACAGTTCTCAAATGTTCGCAGAAATTCAAAGAGTTGTTTGGACCTCACACGGCTGGCGTCACTTTCCCGGGCCTTGCCAGCAGCTCCCTGGCACAAAACAAAGCACTGAAGAGCTCTCGACTAAGCAGCTTCAATAGCCAAATTTGTGATTTCCGTGTACCAAAATCTACCAGTCTATCTGCAATTTCTAAATCATGAGTTCCAAGTCTTGGCCGCCAAGTGGGTCGGGAATCCGGAAGAAAGGCTGGAGTTTGCAAAGATTCCAAGTTTGCAAAAGAGATTCCATGGCGCACCCAAAAGGTCTGGAGGACAACACCATTCACCAGGCTGAGAGGCGCTCACACTGAGATAAAGTGATGAAATCTCAATTCGGCGACATGGGTCTTCGTTAGCTCTTGAGCTGGTGGAAGTGTGTAGAAACTACAGAAAAAATTCAAAACGTCGACTCACCCTTTTGCTAAGTACTCCACAACTCAATGCAATGGAAAACATCAGAAAGACAAAAAAAAAAATCGAAACTTTCATCACTCTATGAGACTCCAAAAACCAATTGCAGGTCGTCGCGGTCCCAGGTGGCGCCTCCAGGACCACAGGTTGACCGCACGAGCGCAACTGCACCGTGTACCTGGCGAGGATGGCATCGAGGCGCAAGAAATGCTACACGAATCTGAGAAAGCAGAGATTTGAAGAAAGCATTCCTCAAATTCAGAGTAAAGCATTCTCTTCAGATTTTGAGAAAGTAGAATTTGTTCGAAGCAAAACTTCAGCTTTCACTTTAAGTTGTGATATCTCATCTTTACAATGCTTTGCTCCTCCAAATTTCCAACCTTGACTTTTCAAGCAACGGAGATCAAGCACGGGCCACTGCCCAGGCGCACGGCACTGTAACGTTGGGATTTCTTCCCAACTGCGTACCCGTCGCGTAGAGGAAGGGATTCACGGGCCATGAGATGGTCGTCATCTGAGGTGACAAATTGCTCGAAAGACAACAAAAGAAAGCACCCTCCTTGCTGCACAAATGAGGCATTCCAGGAAAAGTATATATAGACGAGACAGAGAGAGAGAGAGAGATAGATATAAATGAATATGTTTAATACATTGTATCATTTGATTCGATTTTGTCAAAAGGCACCCCATCGGGACATCTGAGGCTCTGGGTCCATGACCGTAATTGTCTGCAGAAAGTCTTCCTGTGCCTCTTGGCATTGCATGGCCTCACAACAGCTCTGCAATGGGAGCATCCTCCTATTTCAGCTCTTTCAAAGACTTGTGAAGAATTGTTTTGAAGATTTGATGAGCTTAAAGACTTCTGAGAATTTGTTCTAAGATTTGTGTGTTTCCAGTGTTGGAAAAGAAAGACGGTTCACTCCCAACGGAGGACGAGGACTTCGTAGGACTCCGCACGGCTTCGTTGAACAAGATGGGCGCGCCGCCCGCCCAGGACGTGCCATCGTTTCCCGGCGGCCCCAAACCTGGCAGAAACAGCAGAGACAAAGAGAGAAGAAAGGAAGAAAACTAAGAAATTGGATATAAAAGAAATATGAAGAATAGAGAATATAGAACTTAGAGAATAAGAAAGAGAAGAAGAAAAAGAAGAAGAAGAAGAAGAAGAAGAAGAAGAAGAAGAAGGTGAGAGGTCTCTTTCTGTGCTGTTTCGACTCTTTCCTTCAGAGAAAGAGAACAGGAAAAAGAAACACAAAGCGAGAGGGAGAGAGATCAGCTTCGAAGCAGGGATAGGACACCAACGTCAATGTGCAAGAATCTCCCGAAACTTGGAATGTGAAAATCTCTTCATCTAAAATCTTCAGAATGGAATCAGGATGGGTGAAAATCATGGGAAATAGAGACATCACTTCCAAACGTTTCCAGCTGTATACCACTGTACAACACAATTGGCGTTTCGCCTTCCTAGCATTCATCAATCCCAGCTTCCCAAGAAAGCATCGCAACCCCAGTGTCCGATTGATGCCGCCTTCAATGGTGATTTGTGGATAGATCCAACCTGGACCAGGGATCTGTCGTTGGCAGGTACCCAGTGGCAGGACCCTCAACTCATTGATGCTTTCGCCCAACTGCAATTGGTTTTGTGTTCATCTCTTTCACAGGATTTCAATGCTTTTGGCTGAAATAGCGCACGTAAAATCTTTGTTCGTTGTTCTCCAAACACTGAAAAAGCTTGGCAGCCCAACGCTGCATGCTCTGGTAATCGGGCTGCGTCTGAACCTGCCGCTTGCAACAATTCCCACGACATTTCCAAGAGTACAAGGCCCTACATAGTGCAGTGGAAAATTCTTCGCAGCATAGGAAAAGTTCTCCTGTTTTGCTTATGAAAGTTCTGTTCTCTGCTTGCATCATTTTCTGTACCCTGACAACGGTTGATGCAGACTTTATCATCTGTGGATGTCCTACAACCTATCATGCCGACGTGCTATCTGCGGTGCCAATGGATGGAGGCCCCAACTCCGTCCACGATGAGGTCAATGAGTTTCCGCTTGATGATCGTCACCACAAGGTCCCCATCTGAGCAACAGCACATGTCTCACACAACCACTGAGTCCAACGTCCAAGTCTTTCCTATGCAATTGAACAACTTTGTGATTCCTCTTGCTCTTCTTTTGCTTCTTCTTCTTCTTCTTCTTTCTTCTTCTTCTTCTTTCTTCTTCTTCTTCTTCTTCTTCTTCTTCTTTCTTCTTCTTCTTCTTTCTTCTTCTTCTTCTTTCTTCTTCTTTTTCTTCTTCTTCTTCTTCTTCTTCTTCTTTCTTCTTCTTCTTCTTCTTCTTCTTTCTTCTTTCTTCTTCTTCTTCTTCTTCTTTCTTCTTCTTCTTCTTCTTTCTTCTTCTTCTTCTTTCTTCTTCTTCTTCTTCTTCTTTCTTCTTCTTCTTCTTCTTCTTCTTTCTTCTTCTTCTTCTTCTTTCTTCTTCTTCTTCTTTCTTCTTCTTCTTCTTTCTTCTTCTTCTTCTTCTTCTTCTTCTTTCTT
>VSDK01024559.1:83822-95532 GCA_009767595.1 Symbiodinium kawagutii
ATACCCCTTTATCATTAAATTTGAAAAGGGGGTAGTAAATAAAGATCAGCCATCCTTCTGGGAATTTCAATGGGTGAAATATTTAATGTTTGTTCAATTGGTCTTTAATGTCTTGCAACCCATCACTTGTCAATCCAAACAATTTTTTCCAAAAATCATCTGAGCAATCCCTTTTTTTATTTTTTATTCAAAACTGTTGGTTTTCAAGCCTAAAATCATTTTTGTAAGGGGTAGTCCACAAAGTAAATAAAACTGATTGAAAAAGGGGTAGTAAATAGTGGGATTTGCCCTGTGCTAAGTTGGTTGGTTGGTTTTTCTAAATGGTTTTTAGATTGCAAACCATTGTAAACCCTTTTCAAATCACATGCTAGGCTTGGCTTACCTTTATTTAATACCCCTTTATCATTAAATTTGAAAAGGGGGTAGTAAATAAAGATCAGCCATCCTTCAGGGAATCAAAATGCTGAGTGTTTTTCTTCAAGGATGCAATTAATTTGTAGATAGCCTACATAAAGAAAAATCAGTGATCAATAATTTGGAAGCCAACCCACCAATGTCCTAATTATGCCTGGCCTAGGGCACTTGGTGTTACCTGATACTTCTTTCATGGGGATCAAAATCAAGCTGTGCCAATGGAATGAGCTGTACTTGAACATGATTTATTTAAGAGTGTAGGCTTTTTCCCAATCAAGCCTGGCCCAGCAAATACATTGTTACCTGCTGCTTTTGGTGGGTGTCTAAGAAGCTGTGCTTTGTATGGAATGAGCTGTACCTCAGCATCTTTTCTTGGGTGGGGCTCTGAAAGGACTTAAGATCAAGATGAAGATAAATTAGGGCTGATTTAGAGCTGAGAGTCAGCACCCAACTCTAACTCACCTACAGTTAGTTGATCACTTTGCTGATCAGACCTTGAACAAAAAAAGCCTTGCAGAACATCTGTGGCCATGGAGAAGGGGGGCTGACCATGCCTAAAAGAGACCACTTTTCAGGTAGATGTGTTTTGAGAGTTCAGTGATAGTGATGTGTGCTGAGAATTAAGTAGTGAGAGCTGAGTCAGAGTTGAAAATCAGTGATAGTGATGTGTGTGGAGTTGCTGTGCTCCTGGCTAGGGTGCTTTTTATTGAATAGATGGGGCTCTCAACTTCCCATTATCACAGTCCTGGTCCACAGTCATTGGAGAAAAGAACCTCAGCAGTCAAGACAGGACACTGACTACAGCAGCGCAAGCAGATACATGTCCAGTAGCCCAGTTTTTGGGGAGAGAAAGCAGCAAGACAGGTTTGGAACACCTGGCCCTTGCTGGGGATGCATCTCCCTGTCACCCTTTTGGGGGTCTTGTCTTTCAGCCTTTTGGCTCAAGCAAGCCATTTAGTCACTGGGAAGTTGTTTTCCCCAACGCGCTCATTGCTGAAGAGCTGGAGGTGAAGCTTTGGGGACTCCTACTGGCCAACTACATCCCTGCTAGTGAACAACTGACCATTTCCTACAGTCTGGACCTCAGAGTCTGAGCCTCAGTTGTTTGAGAGAGTGTAGTTGAGATAATAAGTAAAAGAGTTATAGTTAGTTGAGAATAAGATAAGTAAGTGGCTGTCCTGTCCTGACTGCTGAGGTTCTTCTTTTCCCTTTTGAAATGACTGTGGGCCAGGGGAGGGGTCTATATATAAGTAGTTCTTGGAGAGCTATGAAATGATGCCCTCAGAGTTCAGTGATAAGTGTAGTATAATAGTGTGCAAGCTCTTTTCTTTTGGCCTGGCTCTGCAGCACCAGCACCTGGCCAGATAACTAATAGCCTCAGCCTGTGTGCACTCACTGCAGTTAGCAATTTGTCCTTCAGATCAGAGTTTCATGCATCAACAGCAATCCCTTTTGTCACTTCAATGTGTGAGGTTTTCTCTCTGAAAGTCTCCTCATTGGAGTGGGGGAGTACCTCTTCCAATAAAACAGTAACACTGTCTCATTGGAAGAGGTACTCCTTTTTGCTTTTTATTCCCTGTCACCTCTTTTGGGTTTCTGTGCTGCAGCCTGTGTGCACTCACTGCAGTAGTAGTTAGTCAGCATCTAAGTAGTCAGTTGCTGGCAGGCAATTTGTCCTTCAGAGTTTTGCTTTTTTGCCCAATGGCACAATTTGCATCTCAGGCTGGTCAGGCAAGCAAGATCACAGTCTAACAAGGTGCAGCAAAAATGGGACTCAGCTCCAGACCAGGGCCTCTCTGCAATGTAGACTAGCCAGAAAGGCGCAAGCCCTTTCTTGGAAAGCAGAGGGCTGAAAGAACATACTCTTGCTTGGGCATGCCCACCTTCTTTATCTCATCTTCCTCTTCCCATTTTTTCTGATCTTTAGCTAATCAAGGCTCTTCAGAGGCAGTTGGAAGCCCATAGCCTCCTGACTAAGGCGTTGGTCTTCTGTGCTGATGCAGCTCAGAACCAAAGAGAAAGGAAGCTCGAGCCCACCCAGGTCCCAGCCTTGATTATAATGTAATTATGAGAATGGCCTACACTTTGCTGAGGCAGCCTCACTGTTACTCCCGGGTGAACCTGCTGGCCAGTGTCAGATTCGATCCTCTGCCAGGCAGGACTGATCCCCCTGCAGATCGGTGCTACACCCAGGTCGGCATGATTGCCGATGAGGGGTGGGGGGTTATTCACTTATCTGCCTGCCAGGGGTGGGGGGTTATCCACTTATCCAAGAGAAAAAGGAAAGGAGGAGAGAGGAGAAGCCCAACACTGTTTCTTGCTGGGGATGCATCTCCCTGTCACCCCTATGGGGCTTTAAAGATGGTGGCACTGCAGTGCTTGCTGGCAAAGGAGCTTAGTAACTGCCCTACTGCTCCTCCCATCACATGCTGGGCAGCAGCACTAGGTCAGTTACTTAGCTCCTTCAAGGCTTGGCCAGCAAACACTTCAGTGGCACCATCCTTACAGCCCTCTAGGGGTGCAGGCAGATGCACCTCCAGCAACTTCTTTTTTTGGAGGAGAGGAAGCAATCATTTGACTGGTATTTTCTGGGCTCAGCTTTGAATTGTGTTCCTCTGTGCTTCTTACTTGAGTAGTCTCTCTAGCTCAGTGGTCAGAGACCATGCTTCATGAGCCCAAGACTGTAGGCTCCTCTCTCACAAGAGTCCAAGGTGGCTAATCCTCTGCTCTAAGTAACATACCCAGGCTGCTATGCACTCTGTGAGGAGAGAGGAAGCAGCAAGACAGGTTTGGAACACCTGGCCCTTGCTGGGGATGCATCTCCCTGTCACCTTTTCAGGTGCTTCAGCCATCTGGCTCAAACCTAATTATTTAGAAAACTGTAAAGAGAGACATTCCTTTTCAAGCCTGTAGCCTGGTGGTGAGGTCTTCACAAAGAATCTACTGTTTCACTCCTTGAGGTCTACACAAAGAATCTACAGTCTCTCTTCCTTGATGGTTGTCCTGACCTCAGACTGAACTGATCAGTAAAGTATGTTAGATTTGTGTAGAGATTCAGAATCACACTTGATAGTGAGTGTAAGTAATCAGAGTCTTGTTGAAGTGCTGTGTGTGCTGAGGTGCTCTTTTGCCTCTTGCAGCTTTCAATCTTAAGATGCTGAAATCTGTATTCTCAAGTCCTCTCTTTTCCTCCTCCAACTGCTGTAAGCCTGCTCTGGCCATCTCCCCCTTGATGGAGGCAGCTGTTCTAGCCTTGAAAAGCAACACTTGGTTTTGGCATCATCTTGCCCTGTTCTCAAGTCCTCTCTTTTCCTCCCCAAACTGCTGTAAGCCTGCTCTGGCCATCTCCCCTTGCATGGAAGCAGCTGTTCTAGCCTTGAAGAGCAATACTTGGTTTGGGCATCATCTTGCCCTGTTCTCAAATCCTCTCTTGTCCTCCTCCAACTGCTGTAAGCCTGCACTGGCCATCTCCCCTTGCATGGAGGCAGCTGTTCTAGCCTTGAAGAGCAATACTTGGTTTGGGCATCATCTTGCCCTGCTCTCAAGTCCTCTCTTCTCCTCCTCCAACTGCTGTAAGCCTGCTCTGGCCATCTCCCCTTGCATGGAAGCAGCTGTTCTAGCCTTGAAGAGCAATACTTGGTTTGGGCATCATCTTGCCCTGCTCTCAAGTCCTCTCTTCTCCTCCTCCAACTGCTGTAAGCCTGCTCTGGCCATCTCCCCTTGCATGGAAGCAGCTGTTCTAGCCTTGAAGAGCAATACTTGGTTTGGGCATCATCTTGCCCTGCTCTCAAGTCCTCTCTTCTCCTCCTCCAACTGCTGTAAGCCTGCTCTGGCCATCTCCCCTTGCATGGAAGCAGCTGTTCTAGCCTTGAAGAGCAATACTTGGTTTGGGCATCATCTTGCCCTGCTCTCAAGTCCTCTCTTCTCCTCCTCCAACTGCTGTAAGCCTGCTCTGGCCATCTCCCCTTGCATGGAAGCAGCTGTTCTAGCCTTGAAGAGCAATACTTGGTTTGGGCATCATCTTGCCCTGCTCTCAAGTCCTCTCTTCTCCTCCTCCAACTGCTGTAAGCCTGCTCTGGCCATCTCCCCTTGCATGGAAGCAGCTGTTCTAGCCTTGAAGAGCAATACTTGGTTTGGGCATCATCTTGCCCTGCTCTCAAGTCCTCTCTTCTCCTCCTCCAACTGCTGTAAGCCTGCTCTGGCCATCTCCCCTTGCATGGAAGCAGCTGTTCTAGCCTTGAAGAGCAATACTTGGTTTGGGCATCATCTTGCCCTGCTCTCAAGTCCTCTCTTCTCCTCCTCCAACTGCTGTAAGCCTGCTCTGGCCATCTCCCCTTGCATGGAAGCATTTGTTCTAGCCTTGAAGAGCAATACTTGGTTTGGGCATCATCTTGCCCTGCTCTCAAGTCCTCTCTTCTCCTCCTCCAACTGCTGTAAGCCTGCTCTGGCCATCCCCCCTTGCATGGAGGCAGCTGTTCTAGCCTTGAAAAGCAACACTTGGTTTTGCATCATCTTGCCCTGTTCTCAAGTCCTCTCTTTTCCTCCTCCAACTGCTGTAACCCTGCTCTGGCCATCTCCCCTTGCATGGAGGCAGCTGTTCTAGCCTTGAAATGCAACACTTGGTTTTGGCATCATCTTGCCCTGTTCCCAAGTCCTCTCTTCATCTTGCCCTGTTCTCAAGACTTCTCTTTTCCTGCCCAAACACTTGTAACCCTGCTCTGCCCATCCCCCCCTTGCATGGAAGCAGCTGTTCTAGCCTTGAAATGCAGCACTTGGTTTTGGCATCATCTTGCCCTGTTCTCATGACCTCTCTTTTCCTCCCCAAACACTTGTAGCAAAAATAGTAAAAGGAAGACCTGGTCCAATGAGACATTGTCTCACTGGACCAGGTCATCCCCCACCCCAATGTGAAGACTTTCAGAGAGAAAACCTCACACATTGAGGTGGCAGAAGGGCTGCTGGTAATGCCTCAAACCAGGGTTGTTGCTCATCTTGCCTTCTTCTTCTTTCTTCTATATTTTGAGAGATACAATGCTTGAAGTTACCTTTTAGAGCTAAGGTCCTTTAGCTCAGTGGTTAGAGCGATGGTTCACAGAGCATCTGATCCAGGGTTCAATTCCCTCTGGGAGATTTTCAATTGCTTAGAACCAGAAAAAGAGTAAGTTGAGACAGTTTAGCTTAATCTGGCTAAGCCAAAGCAGATTCAAGAGGAAGCAGACAGGTTTGGAACACCAATTTCCTGCTGGGGATGCATCTCCCTGTCACCCTTTCAGGTGCTTCAGCCATCTGGCTCAAGCTTAATGAGTTAATCAGTCGAGTGCAGGGAGACTAGTTAGAGAGGTTTTCCTTTTCAAGCCCCAGGGAGGTGGGGAGGTCTTCACAAAGAATCTACTGTTTCACACCTTGAGGTCTACACTAAGAATCTACAGTTTCTCTCCTTCAGTCTGGCAGTCCTGGCCTCAGACTGAACTGATCAGTAGTATGTTAGATTTGTATAGAGACTTAGATCTACACTTGATAGTGAGTTTGAATAATCAGAGTCTTGTTGAGGTGCTGTGCGCATGGCTGAGGTGCTCTTTTTTGCCTCTTGCAGCTTTCAAGCAGCTAAGATGCTGCAAAATCAGTATCCTCAAGACCTCTCTTTTCCTCCCCAAACACTTGTAACCCTGCTCTGGCCATCTCCCCTTGCATGGAGGCAGCTGTTCTAGCCTTCAAAGGCAACACTTGGGTTTGGCATCATCTTTGCCCTGTGCTCAAGACCTCTCTTTTCCTGCCCAAACACTTGTAACCCTGCTCTGGCCATCTCCCCCTGCATGGAAGCAACTGTTTTAGCTTTGGAAAACAACACTTGGTTTTGGCATCATCTTGCCCTGTTCTCAAGACCTCTCTTTTCCTCCCCAAACACTTGCAAGAGCAGTTGCAATGCAGGCAAGTAGCACCAATTATGCAGCCTATCAATTGGAGGTTGCAGGTAAGCCAAAGTTTGGCTGCAGCCTGGACATGACAGTCTGCACCACTGACTGGGCAGATAAAGGCAGTAAAAACTTCAACAGCACTGCCACAACCCTAGAAGAAGTGCAGAAAGCTCCATCTCCAGCAACTCCTTTTTTAAAAGGAAGGTGGCAAGCAAACAATCAGCATTGCCTGTCACTATATGAAGTGCTATTCCATTGTCCCAAATTTAGAATATGAATATGTTTCTAGCCCACCTGGTGAGCAAAGTCTCCTTAGCTCAGTGGTTAGAGCGATGGTCCAATGAGCAGTGGATCAGAGGCTCGAATCTGGCCTGGCGCCCTGGGGTGCGCCAGGCGAACTTGGTCCCGGAGGCATTGTGGCTTCTTGCAGAACAATCCAGTGTTGCATTTTCAAGTTTTAAGGAAAAGCATGAGGAAGCAGCTGTTCTAGCCTTCAAAAGCAACATTTGGTTTTGGCATCATTTTGCCCTGTTCTCAAGACCTCTCTTTTCCTCCCAAAACACTTGTAACCCTGCTCTGGCCATCTCCCCCAAAAAATGTATAAAACAAGGATTCTGGGGTGTCATGGTTGAAGGTTCAACTGTTCATCTGTGTTGTTTTTGTTCATGATCACATTTCAGTTTGTTTGACTGTTGCTTTTTGGTTCTAAGGTATAAGTTTGGTTGTAAGTGTTTGGGGTTAGCTTTGTTTTAGGTTGTTCTATCATCATCATAGTTTACGTTTAATCTTAATCATTATTTTAGGTCTTAGGTAAATAATCTTCCATAATATTATCAACATATTTCATTATATCTTCTTCATTTATATATTTGATATTTTCTTTTCCAATTATTGAATAAATCATTTCCCATAAGATTAAGCATATCAACAATACAACAGAATATTTTTTACCATAATATTTAAAATATGAACTTTTGGATACATTCCATTCTTTCAATATCTCTTGTATGGTTTCAATCCTAAATATATTATGTTCAATCCAGATGAACATTTCTCTGTTCTTTTTAGCAAATGCCCTATATTTTTTAACATTTTTAAACCCGCCACCGAACCTTTCTATTAGTTCTTCATTCTTAAATAGTTTATCCATATTCTCGTTGTAATGTCTTTTTGAACACTGCCAATTAAATAGTCTTGATGTCTGGCTGTATTTCAAAAAGAACTTTAATTGAAGATAAAATTTATCGTAGTCATATAGGGATTTTACTTTCAATAAGTCTTGTTCCCTTTCATATGTTAAACAGCATTGTTTGCAATTTATATTGTTTTCAGTTATTTGATTGCAAATATTTGATGGTAATAATTTTGACAATTCTACATTAATATTATTCCTTTGTTTTTTACAACATTCACACTTGTTATAATTAAACAACATATTTCACCTAATATTATAAGGTAATATTTCTTTAAGTATATTTTTCTAAGGATAAAAAATTATTTATTTTATAAAACTATAATATGGCAAGAAGATTAACAAAAGAACAGATAATATCAAATGTGTATTATGATGTTGAAGAAGGTTTCGGAAGCAAACAAGCAACATTAACAAAAGCAAAGAAAGAAGACCCTACTATAACAAAAGAAGATGTTGAAAAGTTCATGAGACAACAACCGAACAGACAAGTTAAAAAATACAGTGGTAGTAATTCATATACAGCTCCATTTGCTAGGTTTGAATATCAGATTGACATAATGGACATGATTTCATTAGTCAAAGACCCTGAAGCAAAAATACCAGTTAAAAAGGGTGAGTTAAGATATGGTTTAGTCGTCATTGACATTTTCAGTAAGTTAGCAAATGTGGTTCCAATGAAGGATAGAAACAGTCCATCAGTGTTATCAGCGTTAAAGGAGAGTTTCAAGAAAATGGGTTCTCCAATGTCAATATATTCTGACGATGACGGTGCTTTTCAATCAGTTGTAAAAGAATACTTAGACAGTGAGGATATTAAAAAGATAACAACTTTAACACATGCAAATGTAGCAGAACGTTTTATCAGAACAATCAAGAACATGATACACGACAGGGTTAGATTTAATAATGGCAATTGGGTTGATATGCTTACGCCAGCATTGAATAAATACAACAACACAAAGCATTCATCAACGGGACTAACGCCAGTTCAAGCTCACAAAGATGACAACCACATAAAGACTGCTGTAAATTTAGTAAGCAAAGAAAGAAACAAAAGGAAATATCCAAATATAAATGTTGATGATGAAGTGAAAATATTTACCAAAAACAAAGGCAACTATACCGATAGAAAAGAAACTAACCCTAAATGGTCCAACAGAAAATATAAAGTTTCAGAAATAAAAACTGATACTATGGGTAATAGGGTTTATGTATTGCAAGGATTAAGCAGACACTACTTAAGACATGAAATACTATTGGTTTCATAAGATATTTAATATTAATATTTTTAATATTAAATATTACTTTATCTAACCATTCTCTTCATCATATTTCTTTTTAAGTTTATTGTATAAAACTCTTTTGTAAAGGTCTTTTGCTTGGTTGGTGTATTTCTTTTTCTCTGCTCCCTTTGCCGTCCTAAATGCTTTAAATATGTCATTGAATTCAATGAATTCTATTGCCGTGATGATGTTTTTATTTTTAGCATTATTAAATTCTTCATATAGTTTCTGTATTCCCATTTTGCTTGGTATAATGGGCTTATGAATTGTGGTTCTTACCCTGCTACCTTTTCTTTCTTTAGGTTCTTTTTCTTCTTTTGCTTCTGTTTCATCATCTTCATCGCTAGCCTCTTGTTTTGTGTTCTTTTTCTTTTGTTCTTTTTCTACTCTCGTCTCCAACCTTAACCTTTGTTTTTCTTTGTTTTTGTTTTTGCGTTTTGCGGGTCTTTCTTCTTCTGGGTCACTGCCCTCTCTTTTATCTGCGTTTGGTCTTTCAGTTCCGTGTTTGAACATTTTTGGTCTTCCTGCTTTACCTCTTGGTTCTACCCTTTCTTCTGGTGCTTCTCTCTTGGGTTTGTTGCTTGGGTCGCGTTTAGCACGCGAGCCTTCTGGCGAGGCGTCCATTTGAACTGGCACAGCAGTTTGATTGCTAGATTGTGGAACATCTAAAAATAAATTTCTTCTTCTTGATTGTGCTTTTGCTTTAGCTTGTCCTTTATCACTATCAGAGGTATCACCAGTAGGTAATGGGAAATATTGCGGTGCTACTCTTGGCGGTTGCACGTTTGCTAGTTGTTCTGCTAACGTTTGTCTTGTTTGGTTTGCTATCCCTTGTGCATGGTTTGTTGCTGTTTCTTGTCTTCTTTGGGCTAATGCATTTAGTCTTTGTTGAAATTCTGTGTGTAGTTGTGTTCCCTGAATTACCCTTGCACTGGGTGGCGGTGCATTAGATAAAGGAGTTGCAAAGCCACTTAATCCCCCTTCTTCATCAACATCCATAGGTGCTTGTGCTATTGTTGGTGATTGTAATGGTAGTGTTCTAAAGCGTTCAGTGTGAAATGTTCTGCCTGCAGTTCTTGCATTCCTTCTTAATAACATTTCGTTCATCTGTCTTAATAATAGTCTTTCTTGTTGGTCCTTAAGTTCTTCTAAATAATTGGGTCCATCAAAGAAACTACCCTCTGGTGAATTACGAAAAAATGTTGCATCTCTGTTAGGTAATTTACCTGTAATAGTTTTATTTTCATCAAGTAGCCCTATAATTTCTTCATAGGTAGGACGACGTCGTAATCCTAGCTTACTGAACTTATTTACATTTTCTAATTTTGCCGACATAATGATATAATATTATTTAGATTATAATATTATATTATTGCATTCCAAATCTTAATCTTCTAAATTGTTCCTGTTGTCTGTTTAATTGTTCTACTGAGTTGTAATTTAGGTTGTCTCGTTGTATTTCGCTACTCATTCTATCCACTTGATTTCTACAATTAGCCCTTTCGTTTGCCATTCTTAAGTCATTTTGATAATATATTAATTTTTCTCTTGTTTCCTTCTCATCCAGTTGTTCTTTTAACCATTTTATGTAATTGGTATCTTGACGTTTGAACATTCCTGTTCCTGATGCTTTGCCAGTCAGTTGGTTCATTTTCGCTCTCCATTTCATTTGTATTTTCTTCTTCTTGTGAAACATTATTATATAATTATTTTAGATAATAATATTTAACCTAATCATACACAAGAGCCCCATCAGAACGCAGTTCTAAGATGCTTTCATTTATTAAATGGACAAAAATTTCTTGCACTTCTTCAGCTGGTGCAATTACGTTGTCAGTTCCTTTCAATTTAAATGTGATTAATGAACCCATTTTCGTGTTAACTGATGTGAAATTAACCGATTGCATCTTTTCCATGCTTACCGCTATGACAAACTTATTACTTCTGTATTGATTATAACTGATGTTTAAACTGTTCTGTTCTGGATTTACCAGATTAACAGTTCTTCTTAAGAAGTAGAATGCCTCACTTAAACTCTGGCATTCAAATTCGGGATACTTCTTATTTCCGATTTGTAATTGCCAGCTTAATGCCCGTGTGCTATCAGCAAATCCTTGTCCTACTTCTTCTGGGTTAGTGCCGGGGTTCATACCATCATTGATTTCACTGTTAATCATTGTATTATAAAAGTAATTCCAACGCTTATGTAAATAATTATCGGGTCTAAAATAGTTATATCTTAAACCAGTTTTAGGAGTTCTATACAAGGTAATGAATGCATGTGATAACTTTGAAGCAGACTTTACAATATTCATGTTAATCTCACCGCCACCAGTGTTGAAAGTTTGTGTGATTGTGTGGTATTGTGGTATTACCATTTTAAGACTAGTTCCAGATAATAATGCCGATGTTATAGAATTATCCACAGTATTGTCTAAGGTAATGGTATCAGCACGGATGAAGCATGAAGTTAAAACCCAGTCTTCACCAGTTGCGGTATTACCATCTTGGAAGTAATAACCGTTTCTGTCAGTTTGTGTTACACCATCCCCTTGAGGAACAATAACTGGTTCATTGCCATCACTGACTACTGTAAATTCTAATTCTAAAGGAGCTACACGAAGAGGTAAATAATAATTACTCTCTAACAATCCACATACTGGCTTATGTCCTAATCTTACTTTTCCATTTCCGGGAATTCCTGACAATGTGTGTCGTGTTGGACGACTTCCTAGTCTTCCCCATTCGTTGTGATCCCCGTTTGTGTATCCATTAATTATGGCTTTAGGATCTCCATTTGTTCCTGCACCATCTGTTTTTCCTGATGTTGCTTTGTCTGGGTCTCCTACTACTCTTCCATCTTCAATGCTATCTAACTGTAAGAAGTTGTCAAGTCCATTAGC